>CAKNYM010037916.1:0-32699 GCA_932195095.1 Andricus curvator | reverse complement strand
TAACTGCTCCAAACTTTTGCCTGTCTGGCCGAAAGCTAGACGCAGTTCCTCTATCATCTCGTTTAGAGTGAGGTCTCTTATCCGACACACTACTTGGTGGGCCTCTCCTTTGAATTTCTTCGCCTTACATCTTCTTAGTAGCTCGTCGATCATCGCGTCCTTTTCCTCATTCGTTCCTCTGATTCTATTTATTGTCAGTATAAGGTCATCTATGAAGGATTCTACATCCGATTTCCCGTCGTATTCACTAATACTCTCTAGTAGGTTTTTCACTCGCCGTTCTTGTGCTTCGTTCAATATTAAGAGTTCCTCGGCCAAAGGTGCTGTTGCTTGAGGTGCTCTTTGGAATATTGGTGTTTCTGGGTTTGAAGCGCCCATCTTTACTTCTTCTAGCTGTTTTCTTAACTCCCTCATTTCCTCTTGCATCAACCTGGCTTGTGTTTTGGCTTCGAAATACTGATTTTTCATCTCATCTGCTCCTACTGACCGCATTTCTTCTAGAGATTGTGGGCGGAATAGTCTCTGCATATTTTCTATGAGACTCTGGTTTGCTTTGCTGTTTGCCATGACGATTTTTGTTTGGTGTAAGTGAGGAAAGTAGGCGTTGTCTTGGACTGTCTCGTAAAAATTGATTCTTACTTCGGAGTTGTTATTCTCTGAGGCTTCAGATGCGCTTGAATCGCTTCCGTATGACTTTGAATGTCTTCCCTCGTACATTTACTTTACTCGAAGGGCGTGAGCAAATGCGTTTTATCAAAAAAGAAAAGATTATAATACCCAAATTACGATGAGCAGACTTATTTCCTTGATCATCATTCCCTAAGTTCCTTTCTGTTGAACTCGTCTTCACGGGTCTTGGAAGCTTGAGTTCGAAAGTTTTCCCTGAATAGATTTTTAGAGCAGACACACTTTACCTCGCCAGAGACTATGTTAAAAATCTGCGTCTTAGATTTGTAAAACTCTTTCTTTGTCACCTTCCGCAGACTGCAAGGAGGATTTATACTCGTGTTTACTCTAGATGAAATTTATTTTCTTACCCCTTGTCCTTTAAGAATAAAGGTGTCGAATATTACGAAGCACAGCGCTGTGTCAGCCGTTCAAAAGTCTTCAAACACTTACCAAACGTAGAGTAAGAAAAGTACATGCTATCGTAAACCTGTCATTCTGTGAAGCGACTTGTGAACAGTGATGGTCTGCCGATCAACACCAAGCATGGCGCACGCACAGGCGTAGGGATACACATCGTACGAGCAAGTGTAACAAGGCACCTGTTGACCAGAGCGCGGGACGTTATCTCGTGACGTCAGGTATCGATCGCCGAAAATTGCCTTCACGACACTATCACCGTGCGATTTCGCAACAAGACGCTCGATATCCGCCACATTTACCCTTTCACAGAACCACCTTTGCGATGCACCTTTAGAACACCTCACATTAGTCACTTTAATCCTGCAAAGAACAATGTAATCCACCAGCTGAAGCCCTCATCCGGCTCTCGAAGGACCAATAATGATGAGAAAAGCACTTAAAGAAATAACAATGCACATGCAAGATTTAAAAGTTTGAATAACTCTCACTCACGCAGCACACAGTCATACAATACAAATACAATTAGAGAAAACCGACATGAATTATCCGGAACACGTCTATTCACTTTCTTTGAAATTCATATTGTTAACATTTTCTTTTTTTGAAGAGTAAAAAAAAACGCTTGTAAATAATTATCACAATATCAGAATGCTGTAGTGACAACTTAATCTCTAACTCAGAATAATGGATACTCAATTGAAAACGATTGAAATAATTATAGAACGTAAGATGGCGCCAATATTGTCACGTCCCGAGTCATAGGCGAGGGTAGTATGGAAAATAGGAAAAGAGATAGACCAGTGTGCTGATTATGTCAGGCTGGTAAGACCTGACCAATTATTTGTTTGTGGGTTTGTGTGTCACTTATCAGCCCTACGCGGACTGTGTCAGAGTACAGTGTTTAAAATGAGTAAGAGGTGGTTGCTTAAATAATTGTTTTATTATAAGGAGTAAGAACAGAGTTAAAAGTTACATGAAATAAACTTACATATACCTTTCCATGCTTGAAAGGGCAAGAAAGTGAGTTGTTTTGTCAGTTGGATCTCCGTGTTTATTGTAAAACATCGACGGAGTTTTACCGGATGATAAATTGAATAAACTCGGAAGTAATTCAATAGTGAAAAGGTGTACGAACACTTTTCAATAGTGGTAGTGCGATACAGGGTTCTATAACAGTCACCCAATCCACACTTGAGTTCTTTTCGCGAACGTTTAACACTGCGGACTTTATTCGTAAAAGACTCACTTTACGACGACCGAAAGTCTCAGCCGAAGGGACTTAGTTCAAAACTCGGACACGTTAACTATTTTAAATTGAACTTGAAAGTGCGCGACTTAATCAGAGCGTTTCTTCGGTCACAATGAGATAGAAGCCGTAACTTTGTTAAAGCGATTCGTTAATCGTAGATCGAAGTGAACAGTAGGGATAGGGGCGATGAATACGTGCCGAAAGTCACGTTCGAACTTTTGAATTTGGCACGTTTCAACTTTTGAAATCGGCACGTTTCTATTGATAATATTACTCGTATCTAGTCCCGCTCAGTGTTTATACATGTCAATATGTTTCGTTACATTATTATCCAACTGAGAGCGATGCTAGTGGGTGACTAATACTATTGATCGTTGAATGATTTACGCTAGTATGTGTTGAGTTGCGCGAGCGGCCAGTATGTAAATTCCCTCTGCTGATACTCTCGGTTGCCGACTACCTCATCTCTTGCTCTTTCAGGAATATGAATTCTACTACTAATTCAATTATGTGTAATGTGTTTAGTCAGACACTTTCGGTTAGCGTGTGTCTGACTATTTACATACTCCTTTCACTAGTGTTACGTTGTACATTGTTAGGTGACTGATATGTTACATATGGCATTAATTATTGTATTAGTTTAAACATATTAATGTACTAATATTCTACATCTATATATTCGGGTTTTTCTTTATTATTCTACATATTAGGATTAATAGTACATTCATATGGTAATGGCATAAATATGATTATCCTATATCGGTAACATTTGTAAGCAACATCTTTCTGTTACCGATATTTTATCTCCTCATGGTAAGTGCCTCGGTTTATCATACGCTCGTGACGTTACCGACCGCGGATCATTAATCGCTGGCCTCTATGTAGCAAGCATCGCGATTAACCACATGAGTAATTACCATAAGTAGCTTATCTGTTCTACTTATCGTTATAAGTTACGTAAAAATATTAAAATTTTAACCGGGACGTAACAATATTTTGAAATGTGGACTTAATAAATTTTAGGTATGTTACGAACCAGCTTTACTGGTGATTAGATGTTTAAACACGAGGAACTATCAAGGAAATTTAAGATTGGGGGAACACAGGAGCGCTGAGAAGTCTGACCATCGATTAATTTCCTTTTAAATTTAATCGGACGTTTCCCCTTCGGAAGAACGGCGCTTGCTAGTTATTCCCGTGGACTCGTTAAAAATCTGGGGTTTGTTGCAGAACGGGGGCATTGTGAAACCTCTAGCAGTTAATTCCTATCTTCCAGACCATGATATAGGATTTACCAAAGCTAGTTGAATTCAAACATCAGTGGATTCACCACCCCGGAATCGTAACCGATTATTATTTAACGGGAGCAATTGTTTGCAAGGTAAACTGATAACATGATGTCATATAAGCCTTGCACGCGAAAACTTAGTTCGACGAATGGGATCGGATTGATAACATACTGTTCACACTACGCCTGCAGCATGCACATAATTAATCAGCTCAGCACAGGCATTGAACAAATATAGTTATATACAACAATAATAACAATGTGTTAATAATAATATACAATTTACTGCTCGGTTCAAGCTCTGGTTTAATTCGTTCGTTGAGCATTCAACTTATTCTTCCATCATGAATTGCGAGAGTGGTTTATATCCACCTGTCAATGGCGGTTTGTGTGTACCGTATACACATGTATATACGTATCCGTATACGTATTTACATGGATATACGTATATGGTTTATAAAGCGGTAATCTGGGCGCCAGCCAGGCCCCTACAGCGAAAGTAATAACCGTGAACCCGGCAAAATTTCTCAAAAAAAAATTAAATACAAATTTTTATGTGAAGCCTGAAAGCCTAAAAAGAAAAGCTAATGGAGTAAGGAATCTCAGGGATGGTTCTTGGAGATCACAACGGCCAAATTCCATGATACTAAGAAAGCGGTATTTTATTTTAAAAACAAGAGAAAATGAGACTTTACAAATCAATCGCTAAATTCCCGACAAATTTTCAACACGCATACGCGTATGAGCTCTAAAACGAAGTTACGCACGAAAGAGATAGAACATGGCCACGTGGCCATGGGAAAGGAAAATCACACGCGCCATTTCCTACGTCCGAACGAAGCGAACAAAAGTAAATGTACCTAGCGCGAATAACCTGATAAAGCTACGACAAAAAAAATACCACGGCTGTGCACTGACTCGACTGTTTTAGGCATAAAAAAAAGTAAAGAAAAAGCACTCTTAATGAGGGGCAAGCCAGGCAGTGGGCCAGCTGTGAGCAGGTCTACAGGACCCATGGCGTCAAACAGCCCACCCCATCACGTCGTTTGCCGGGCTAAAGAAAAAGGATTACCTTAAACATCTCCGTGAAGTTATTATTATTTTTGTTTATTCTTCGCTACCGCATCCAATCAATTTTCCAAATCCAAAATCGAATCAGCGTTCAATAAAATGAGAATCCCATAGCAAATCCAATGTCAAAAGTAAATATATCCAATAATAATCCGGAGCACAATGAGTGAGGAACGTGGCACGTGTCGCCAGGCGGAAACTAAGAACGAAAGTGAACGTCTCCATGCGACGCACCAAGACCGTGAACTCGAAGGGTGCTCGCATGAAGGCGTATTCACAAACCTCGAGTCAGCGCAACTATCGGTAGAGCTATGAACTAAAGTTTCATCGTTGACGAAAGGTGTGACAATATTCCCTGACAATATTCGCGAAACATTAACATAAATCCTATCGGCACACCTAAAATCACGATTTCTACGCTAAATCCTAAAACCTACGTCGAAATCGAAGTTCACAGAGTTTCTAACTACAGCGCGCCTAGTAGAGGGACTGTGGACTTAATGGTAACTAGCTAAAACTTGAACTACTTCCGGTAATCGCATATGATAACGTACAAATTGTTACAAACAAATTCTTACTCTAAACCTAGATTCCAAGATTCATGAAACTTAACAAAAGAAGGTGAAATCTTGGGAAGTTTCCAACTTCGGTTTGGCGGAAAAATTCAAAAATAAAAATGTAAACGGAACCTCGCGTGAGGTGAAATAACTAAATGTACGTGTACCTAGGATGTGAATTTATAATAATTATGATGCGACGCGCCAATAACCTAACCTCGACCAGACGCGGGCGCGCATACGTATTAAATGAGACTTTCAGCGTTGTTTTGAAACTTTTGTCTCATGAAATCCTTCATAGGCACTTGAATAGTTTATGCTTGATGAAAGGCTTCATGGAGACACAACCTCAAATAAATTCTGAGTTACAATATACGTAAATTACCGAGTTTTACAATTACGATCACATTCTCGGTAATCGTTCCCTGCACGGTCGAATCTCGGAGTTGAAGTCCAATTAATGGTCCACCCGATGGCCGTTGAGACCGCTCTTGTCAAACTTCCGGTCATTCTCGTGGTTTACCCAGTACGACGTCACAAGTGGAGGCAATATGGCGGTACTTAGTGTTCCTTGCAGATTAACCGTGGTGATAAGGTAGTCTCTAGTGGTTGTTTTGCATGAACCAAAGCAACTATTCCAGCGTGTCAGAATCCCTGGTAATCGTCTGACCTGGTGACTCAACCCTGGTCGTCGTAGGGTCGTTAACTGGTATCATGACGCCACACCTCGGAACGTGGTGCGGTGAGGTTAGTGGAAGATGGCGGCCGAAAGCGAGACCAACTATTGGATGTTTGTGGCCCGCCATCTTGTACTGAGATCGAGAAGATGGTGGCGTGGGATGGTAAGGCCATGATTGGTTGTGGGTCTTTCATTCAGGGTGTGATAAACAACTCCCAAGGAACCTCTGCTGCTATTACCCATCTCTGGCCTCCGTAGTAATTGGTTGGCGATGAGTTCCTCGTGACGTCACGCCTCGATGACATGGCTCTAAAGGACCGATGGAAGATGTGACCAGGCACGGTACTAAGTTGGCAGTGTGTTCGAAGTCCGCCATTTTGGGTTGAAGTCGGTAACCATGGAGACGTGGGATATTCGAACCATGGTTAATGATAGCTACTTTATGCAGGGTGCGTTAGTGACGGCTGGTGAACCTTTGATGCGGCGATCCATCTCTGATTACCGTGGTGTTGTTGTCGTAGGACTCGGATTTGACAGGTAGAGGTTATTCATGGAAGCATACAAATATCGGAAGGTGAATGATCATGAATTACAATTTTTGATGAACGCTCTTGGCCGAGGTGACTTCCGCTCTTGGTCAATGGATTTATTGGAAAAATTTATTTTTCCAAACTCCTGAATCGGGAGTTCAAAATTTAAGTGACAGGTAAGTCAAAATTTACCCTGTCACAGAATACACCCAGCAAGTTACTGCAATTCCCGAATACTATTCTCGATTATGCTTATCACCCCACTCTCTCTATCTCTCTATCTCTCCGTCTCGTTACCCTAGTGACACCGAATGGACGAAACAGAAAATAGAATGAACTAATAAGGACTTATTGCTCCATACAGGCTTTGAAAATTTCGTCTTCTATGTCGTAAATTTGCGACTCGGGCTCATAGACGTCTGTGTCACGATCACTACTACCTTCGGAAGCGAGCGTTACAGTCTCGATCTGAGTTTTCTGTTGATCTTGGTTGGGGATGTTCTCGCTTGTTTTAGGAGTTTCAATTTTGTACGGTGGCGCGTCCACGAATCGGATGTTAACTGGAACCCTTATGGGTTCTCCCGAGGGTTGAACCACCGTTTCGACCTCGTGCACAATGAGTTTGTTTTTAAGGATACTGTCCAATCGCACAATTCGTGCTCTTCGCGTAAAAATTAATCTAAGCGAAGTGAATTTGTTTCAGGAATTGAACTTCATGTAAGAATATATTTATTTCCATGTAATAGCGTACACACATAAGAGAGAGCGCATCTAAGCTCGACCAATGCTCTCAGCTTACTGTTCGTTTCGCGTCACCCTCCAGTGCCCCAAAGCCGCGGGCCTACTTCTCATGAAACAGTCTGGCCATCTGGCTAGTCTCAATCTTCGAGACGCAGAAACTCGAAGAATACACAAAACACAAAATCTTAAAAACACTAGCTCTCTGCGACGCAATAACCTACATATTATACCTAAACGCCGTGATACGATTCACAGAACGAGAAGTCGACACGCATTTACATTCACTGTCGCATTCCGTGAACAAGAGCTCAGTTCCAAATATTTTAGTAATTAAGCATCGAGGTATTTAAAGATTTCTATATGTAAAAAGTATTAAGCATATAAAAGACAATCACTTATAATTTAAATTTAACATACTTATGAGCGCAGAAATACCTAAAATACAAGCTATACATAATATAAGAATTCAAAAATGACAAATTACACAAATTACAGTCCGAAATAAAGATTATAAATAAAACAAATAACACTGAGCGTGTACAGGTACCTTCAACCACGGACTCTAGTTTATCTTTAAGCTGTCGGGATCGTTGTCGCTTTCCACCCCTAGGTTTTGGCTTTCGTTTCTGAATCACGTCAGACATGGCTGTGGTCTAGGGCAGTAACATCTTAGGCAATCGGTCTTGGATATTTTTCTCTCGAATAATGTTCATAACCTCCTATTTTCTGAAATAATTAAAGGGAAACCGATCACACGCTGGCCAGTTAGGCTTGTAGAGTGATCCTTGGGTGAGGGTTCAGCTGGCCAATTAGGCTTGCTTAATCTCTCTGCATTTCCAATTAATTAATTCTAATTCAGATCCCCAAAATCACAGAATTGGTTCAAATTGTATTTATTTAACAGAAATAAAACTCGAAACAAATCTATTGATGTCCCGTGGGCGTGGGTTTTTCCGTGAGGTGTATTTACGCGTCGGGTTCTAAAATGACAGTGTCGTCATCGGAGATGTCGATGTCGAGGACCTCGATAATGGGTTCCAGGGCCGGTTGACGAAGGTGATTTTCTTCAATAATGGCGCGTCTCCTTTGTAGAAGGGTTTCCTGTTAGTCTAGGTCTTTCACCTCGATTGCTGCAGTTGGGTCAACGGGGGTGACTTCAGGGACTGGATTCGCAATCCGAACTACTGGCCGTACTACGCCGACTGGGACCGTTTTTATCTGGGGGTAAAACAGATTCTGAAAGATAGTAGGGCGTTGATGTATGCAAGCCGTCTTTTTTTGATGCTTCGCGCTGTACCTCTTTCTTCTCTTCCGTGATTGAAGGTGGTTGTTGGACCCCACGTTATCCGGAACGTCAGACATTGATCTCTACCTTTGCTGAATTCAGCACTTAAACATCGATCAATCTTATCTTGAATAGTTTTCGCATAGGATTAGAGATCTCGCCCTCATCAGCGGGCCTGGAGAAACGATAACATTCTCACAAGTCCAGAGAGAGTGAGTCGTAAAAGAATTCAAATAAAAGGCCTCTTTTATGTGTATTCTTCCTGTTACCGTCCTATGGACAGAAGAAGTAACTAGCTTCACCCTCGACGTAGGCAACAGAGGCGTTTGCCTCGACGTACCCCTACAGAGGGGGAAACCCACAACCTTAAATTGAGCCGAAATTCAATTAAAGCTCGGTGACGTTACATCTCTGTTGTTTGTGTGGTTTTTTTTTTTTTTTTTTTTTTTGTTATGACAATTGATTCGTGCGTTTGAATGATTTTGTCATGGAAGCTGAGCTGTAAGATACCGACAGCTCAGAACGCTCCTTCTACTACAGGTTTTAATAACCCGAATCAGACAGTCACATAGAGAACAGATAATTGGACGCCGATCATGCCACCATTCTGTCTGTTACGAACCAGCTTTACTATCAATTAATTAATCTTTGCTTTGAAATTTGGGGATGACGTTGGTAGAGTGCCACAAGACCTCGCTGGTAAGTCGGAGGTACGACAGACCAAGCTAACCGAGTTAGCTTGTTTATTTTATATTTGTAGTGGATCCGTGAACTTCCTTCGAGAAGTTGCTCACTTATTACACGTTAGTGGTGGAATAGGGACGGGGTGTCACGGATAATGACTAATGTAGGTTGCACTTCAATTACGTAGGTTTATTAACAGTCAAAAATAATTATAATTTTCCCAATAATCGGAAAAGGGCCGAAGTACCGAGCGAGGGAGAGAGAGAGAGAGCAAATAATCCCTTCCCAAACACAATTAATGCTTACAGACCTGGTTGGATGAATCCTTCCGGATTTCCTGGAACCGCCCCGCGTCTCCACACCACACGCACGTCACACTCGCGTGCCGCCCGAACGTTGACACTTTCCACTTAATAATTCGGATTAATCCCTATGTAACTTTTTAGTGTCGGAGTATCGTTATTGGTTTCCCCCTGCCATTGTGGTCTCAGTAGGGGAGACCAACACACACCAAGTCTTCTGACTTTCTAGTCCTTTTGTATTCTCTTATTTGAGAATTCACTAAACTCCGGGTGCACAAAGCAATTTTAATTTTCACTCTATTGTCGACTCGATAAAAACCCGATGTATTCCGTGCTTTGAAATTTAGTTTCGGACGGCAATCGCGAAGTGACGCGCGGGTAAAAGACGAGACGGAGCATGGAACCCAGGGGGTTCCGATCGCGCACCTGACTTCCGACGTAGGAGAGAAGTCGGCGTTGAATGCTAAAGATACCGGGACGCGATTCACCTCGTCCATCAAAGTATGTAAGATTTTGGTAGGGTTTTTAGCTGAGTCCGCACTTCGAGCGTGGGACCTCCATCCCGGCCGGATGCACTCCGCGTGACCACTAATTGCTGATCTTTGAAAATTGTTGCAACTAAGACATTTGGAAGGCACACGTGCACTGTTGCTATGCATGCAGCTCACTTAAATTATTCATTTAATATTCGGAATAAAAATCCTATAGCTAATAAAGAGTATAGGTCTTTTCAGATTTACTATCACTTAATCTATTGGCTTCGTGATCAATTAATGTTCAATTTATTTATTGATTATTTCTAATCAATGAATAAATAATGTTTTTTACATTTATACAATAATTGTTGTTGTTACATGTTACAATAATCTTGATTCGATCAATTGGTCAAAATATTCTATATCGATTTTCTTCTGTCGTTAAAGCCTGAAGATTGTGATTTTAATTTATTAATAATTTTGAGCTTGTTTAGTTTTTAAATTTGTGAGTGGGATAGTTCGTTGAAAGTTAAGTTAAGTTTTTAACAACAATTGACTTTGTTATTCAACTTTTAGTGGTGGCACGAATCGCTACGAGTATCCGGAGAATATGATTAGGTGGAGGTTCACGCGCTACGTGTTTCTTTTCTCCGCGTGTGGATGGTGTCGATGATAGTCGGTGTTCCGGTACGCTTTACTGTGTCTTCGACTTTTCTCTCTAATACTCAATCACTCGGTACACGGTCCAGTGGTTGCTAGATGGTATAGGTACATGCTATTAGCTAAAACGGAGGGACAATCTGCCTGGACACAAGATGGATTATTCATATTGCGCATAGGCACCGCTAATCTCGTTCTGTTAATAAGTCAAACCCATTATCAGCGATGTCTACCGCAACAGGTAACTCATTCATTTTTTTTTTAAATATTTGTTTGTAGAAAAACTGATCCAGTCCTTCTAAATGTATGGCAGTATAACAATTTTGAATTTATAAATAAGTTTGATCTAAAAGTCTTGAAAATTTCCACTTAATATTTGAGCAAATTATTGCTAATATAGTCGGTCTTACGGTCAATATGAAGTCAAAATAAAACTTCCAAAAATATGTAAAAACCATATTTATTTAAAAAAAGAAGAAATCCTCAACGTTTCGATCGACACTGCGGGTCTTTTTCAAGAGACGATAAAACAAATCTGAGTAAAAACACATTGAAGTATTTATAAAAAAACTACCTTTTTTAAAAAAATAGTAAAAGTAATAATTTTTCCAATTGAAGCCTCAAAGATTTTGTAGAGGTCTCATTATAAAAAATGTCACATTATAACTGGTATGTTGTTTACAGACGGACGATACAAGATTATCTTATATCGTATCTTATCTTGTATCGTCCGTCTGTAAACTATATGAATTTGTTGTCTTAGTATTCGACTTAAATTGGTTTGTTTATCTTGTAGTTTGGAAGTTGGCGACCGTTTATTTGATTTCTCAATCCAATTTGTAATAAATTATGAGGCCTTTTATTCGGTCAAGTTTTGCAAAATAATTTATTTCTTTATTTTGTCGCGACGTTTCGGTCCTGTATTTGGACACTCCTCAGGCTTTCATTCTTATATTTTCATGTATTTTTGATACTTTCTTTTTTATATATGTAATTAATATAGTAAATAATTAATCAAAACCAATTAGTTTGACAATCATATTCTTTGTGCTTCTTTTTCATCCCTCCTCCAAAGGAAGAACCGAAATACATATATATACAAAGAAAAACCCAAAAAACGGGGGGTGAGAGGTGTTTAGAAAAATAAAAGTCCGACTACTGGACCTAAAATGGATCCTACAGATCCTAACATCGGTACTCGCCTTTTTTTTAATTGTCCTGGTTTGTGTATTGGTTTATGGCTTGTAGTATTGTATTTCGTAGAGTATCCTGTTTAATTCTTTGTTTTCAGCTTCGATTCTGTTGATTTTGGTTGTCATAGTGTCTAATTTCACTTCGTTTCGGCAGTCCTCTTTGATTGATTTCTGCATGCAAATTTCGTAGTTGTAGTTGATGTCTCGTAGCAAGTCTTTAATCTGGAAATTCTGACTGAAGTTTCCAACGTCCAAAAATATCATAATTCTCCAGTAGTTTTGGGTTAATCGTATGGATTCCAACTTTGCATAGAATATTCCAGAATTTTCCTTTAAGGATTTGATCTCGTACTGGGCAGGACTTCCTGGGAGGGTTGGCAGTCGGAGGAGTAGAATCCATTTCCACTTGGTAAACCCTGTTTATGGGTTTAGCCAGTCCATCTGTATATTAAATTTATATTAATAAGGCTTATAATGACTATTTGTGTAATGTTTTATAAAAAGCGAAGAAGAAGGCAACCTCCAAATCCTCCTCCTTTTATTTCTTTCGTTTTTCTTCACATTTCTTTATTTTGCAAATTACATTGGATGTACATTTACTAACATTTTTCCTAACTTAATATTTAGGTTACAATTATTATAATGCTTATTTATAAGATGGTTATATTATAAGTGCTCTTAGGCCAGCTTTAGTGAAAGAATTTATGGGGTCATATATATTAGGTTGTCATTTCCTGACTCATTTAATGAGCCCCAAAATTCTTCCTCTGTAACTTCCTGTGGTTCGGGAAGATGCTTATTTCTTTTTATGATTTTACCACAGGACTTCATGGTGTGTCCTCTTAAATAACAATATTCGCAGGCATTTTCCCACTTATATAGCTTGATCAACATTTTGTTTTCATTGTCTAGACTGTTGTCCGTGTATTTTACCGTTTAAGTTTTTAAAAAGGACTAAAGGCTCTTGGGATGGGGGATTGAGGTTACAAGGTGAACTTAGGTAGTTTAGGATATCTTTATTGTATAGAGTTAAGTACACGTTTCGTGACTAGAGCTAAGTAGCGACTGACTCGTCGCAGCACATGCGGCTTATATAGACTCTTCTTATCAAGTTTAATAATGCAGAGCCAACAGAACAGATTTCCGCGATTAATATCCTCTGCTATACATTTTACATAAAATAATCTGTCCTGGGGAGGTCCTTCGGTCCGGTGTAAGCAGAAGATAGGTTTTCCGAAATCATATTCGTTTGCCAATTCCTCTAAAGGCCCCTTGGCGAATTTTAATTCCTCGACTGCCCCTGAATGAAATGAGTGAGCTTTCGAATCAATCGATTTATCGGAAGAAATCTTCTCATTAAACTTAACTTAATAAATTTTTTATTTTTTGATAATGTAATAATCTAAATAGATTGGTTCAAAGTCACTTATTCAATTTTTATTTAATTATTATTCTTGTATCAAAGAAAAAAACTGTGTAGTTCAAAAGATCTCTTAATTTAGGTGGAATATATATATATATATATATATATATATATACACATTGTAACCTGGTTTTTCAACTTTCACCGTGTGCTCCACGGTTAACCACGTGCCCTGGCCAGGGGTGGCCCAGGATTGGGAAAACCCGGTTACTTTGTTTATAATTAAACTTTTAGGCTGCCACTTACCTGTAGCTGCGACACTGATGCCGGATTCACCGAGTTCGTGAGTCGCGCTCTTCCGACTCACGAACCACCCACGAAGCTCGTTGAATTTTTATTATTGCAGGCGCCAGGTAGGATTCCCTACCAGAGCCCCGTTGGCGCCGGCCTTGTCGCAATCACTAAGTCCGATCACTAGCTCGCTGGGATGTATGAGGGGGAGGGGTGAGTTCGCTGGAGTGAGAAGAAATATGCTCGAAAGTGACGGTAAAACTCCCTTCGTTCAACACAATCACTTTATTAAAAACAACAAATAATTACTCTAACCCGAAAGAATGATGAAATTAAAATACCAAGTTTAATAAGTCGCGGACATCAAAAGCAGTCGAGAAACCCCCAGGGCACTTTGCCGGTCACAAAATGGCCGACCGAGACGCCTGCGTTTGCACCACGTCACTTGACGTGCATGGTGCATGCCTACACTGCGGTTTCTCGGAGGAACGCCCGCCTCACCTGATTAACGTCGGACTCTGAGTCGGGCATGCCTCACCCCCGGGTGTCGCGAGAGTCTCGGTCAACACTACACTTTTGTTCACACACGTGGCCCCGGCGACCGCACCGCGCGGAGTCGAGAAGAAAACACCGAAGAAGCAAGAGAACTACAAAGGCCATTCACCTTGAAGCCATCTAGTATAGTTGGCCTTGTCTCCTTCCATTTTTAATATTCAATTTATTCCCTCTGTTTACTGGTTGTCCCTTGCTACTCAAAGCCGGTCTCTACGGGTGCACCGCCGCCAAGTCAGAAAACACAAGTGTCAGGTCCCGCGTTCTTCTTCGCTTCCTTCCTTCTGGAGCCTTCGTGTCGCGGCTCCCGATTGGTCGGTTGGAGTGAAGATGACTGGCCTGTCGATTTCGGCCAATGGGTGCCTTTGTACTTCTGCTGCGCGCTGCCCATTGGTCCTCCCGTGCTAACTTGAATAGGGCCGTTTACTAGATCGCAGCAGCGTAGAGTCGTCCATCCATGTCGTGGTGCAGGGCTGGTTGACTCGGTTACGTACTGCCTTCAACACTGCGAGCGAGGCTTAACGGTATGAGGTTGCAGAGATGGCTCGTCTGGTGACTCTGTGATCGTCTCAGTATCGCTACTCGTCGCCGGCCGTGGCGCTCAGATATAACATAGACTGAGAAACATGGCGACTAGTTATGGAATTACTCTAATTGGTCGTGGAAACATGGCCGTCTGGTAATGACGCCATGTTTTGGTGCCGTCTATGGAAGGTGGCGCTGAGGTATGTTGCGCTGCGAAACATGGCTGCTAGCTATGGCACCCCCCCCCACCTCAACGGTGCAACATGGTCGTCCGGTAGTGACGCCATGCCATGCGCGGGACCGATGCGCCGTGCTGACTTCGTTGCATCCTCCCGTCCTGCTTCCTTGCTGTTGACTGTCTGCCTTGTCTGCTAGCTGTCAGGTTGCTAGGTTGTTTACTTCTCGACCCCGTTCGTGCGAGTTGTGAAAGATTACAATGAATTTCCAAATAAGGATACGCTGGCGCTTCGGAGGTGCAAGTATTATTATATTATAATTAATGGTGCCTTAACCTACCCTTATTTTTCCTGACTGGGGGGTAAGCGTGCATTTTTCTTTATAATAATATTGTCATTGTTAAGTTTGGCTTCGGCGAAACCCCGGAAAGTTGTTTCTTACAACTTTCTGCGCTTTCTCCGAAAACATCGTCACAACATATACATGTGTGTATAGAGGTATAGAGATAGAGACAGTTGATACATTTTTTACCAATGGAGCATTTCCTTGGACAAACGTTGGTGTTGCTCCGTCTATAATTCTGTATTAATAGGTTGGTAAGAATGTTGATGGTACTATTTTTCTAGCCTTTTCGTTATAAGTGTTTTGGGATCGTCTTTCGTCTAGGTTCCGTATGCCTATCCTCAAATTCTCCCCTCGCAACTTGGCAAAGCAGCTACGTCTGGCACCTAACTCGCACTCTGCTTGCACCGAAGGTGTATGTCGAGGTTTGTAATTCATTACCGTTTTTAGGGTTTCTAATTTAGCTATTTTTTCGGTTGATTGTTGCAATGGAGTTAATATGGCTTGTGGTGATTCGCCACCCTTATGTTTTATTACTAACTTGGGGGTTGAAGGAATTTTCACAACGTTTGAGGGAGATTCTACTTGATTTGGTGTGTTTGCATATCCATTTTCCTCACTTGTTTCCTCGTTTCCATCCTCTGGAGTTTCGAGTTCATTTAGTTCGTTTCCAGCCCGATTTATAAATGAGTTCATTCTTTGATCGAATTCCTCTTCACTATCTAGTTCAAGTTCCTCGATGGCTTTCATTTTACATTTCTGTTTTGATCCCGTTCCTTTATAATCAGTTATCTGATCCTGCGCGACATTTGACTCTTTATTGATAAAAGGGATAGGTATTAATGGGTTCGAATGAGTAACTATATGATTATGCCAAAATAAAATCTAACCTTTTTTTGCCGAAGGTATTTCCGTCTTAGAATTCCATGGGTATTCAAAAGAACATCTGACGAGACTACGTGAAATTTTACTTCAGAATCTCCTAGGTTCAATTTTATTGTACTAAAACGGCGTTTCCTAGCTCCTTCCAGGAACGCCTGGGAAACTTATTAATTATACTGCTACCAATCCGATCAATTAAATAAATAACATATTTGAACGAACGATTCAAGTATACCGTTTTATACAAAAGAAAGATATTCACGAGATAAAAAAAATTATCTAACACAAGAGAAAATTAACCCCATACTTCCGGTTCCCGCTCATCATGTGGGAGAGTGGCGTGGGTATCCTGAAAATCTAAACATGCAGAGAACGAAAAGAGGGATTTTCACCCAAAAAATAAAAGAAACATTTTTAGCAATAACTAGTAAATAGCATATATTAAAATAATGAGATGTAACAGAACAGAACTTTGAAGCGAGAGATTAAACCGCACATAGCGACGAGACAAAGATAAACAGTGCTAAAAAAACTTATACAAAAAAGTGTAATCATAAATTTTCCATAAGCAACAAAGTTTACAAGAAGCCCATAAGCGGAAAGTATACATTTTAAGATAAATAAGAATCCTAACTGCATTTAAAAATACCACAACGGACGAACCAACACAAGGGAGCCATCTTCAATATATGAAAAAATTCAAATAAGTTAAATTACCTACTCTCAGATAAATACTATGAAGCGGGAAAGCCAAACTGACAAATTGATTATACAGCAAAGTTCCGCGGTGATCAACAAGATTTTTACTGGAATGCGCCAACCAAACATAACCCCCCAACAGAAAGACGCGCGCGAGTCTGCCATGGAGTAGATTTTCTATAGGAACGACAAATAAAACCGCACTTTTAACATGAAATTAATTTTTGTTTTGGCCGTCTTAGCTTGACGAATACGACGACGCTTCCTTCAGAATATCGACTTGATATAACGGTCTGATTCCGTACAAATTTTCCGATGGTTACAAACGAGCAAACCAAATAAACAAGATCACACGAGCGAAATCTGACCAAGAGTGTCAGTTTAGCAAGATGCTCTCTACCGCCAAGCTCGAACGACGCACAGGAAGGATGTCGTCGCAGACCTACTTAGCGTTACTGCGCAACGCAATCCGCACCGGTTCACGCCTTCAGGGAGTTTGTCACTCAGAATTAGCGCGCTCACGTCCATGGTATAGGAACTTCCGACCGCTCTTCTCCGCGTCCGTTGGCTGCTAGTAGATGTCGACTACGCTGACCAATGAACTGCGCTGCTGACGCCATGCTGAATGGCAGTAGTCGCCGGAGTTTTGAAGGCGGGACTCACATCCGCACTTCACCCACGTTGTACAATAAAGATTGTGCCCTTGACCAACCATCAGCATGACGATACAGCCAGTCCGACCACCATTGTACTTTTGAAGGTTGAATCCAGATTTCCAAGTGTGCTTCCCAATCTACGCTCCCAAAATACATAACTAAATAAAAATAATCCTGTTATAGCCCCAAAAGAATTTGACCTTTCCGCTTTAAATAAAACAGAGTTTTAGTTAAAAGAAAATAAGAATCAAGCCAGAAAACTGATGATAGAAGAAAAGAACGATAATATAAATAATGCCGTAATCCTATAAAAAACCCCCTGGTCAGACTCCGTGCTCTGCGACAAGCCCTCGCGTAAAGGAGCGGAGCTGCTTACATTCTAAGAAAATATCAAACAATAAACATGGAATTTGCAGTATTAAAACTGCAAAATTACAGTACCTAAGGTAGAAATCAGGTTTTGTGTTATTCCCGTTATTTCCATAGACTCGGCCTCGTTTCATCAGGGGATGAAAATGTTACGGCTGGGGATTCTAAATTAAGCTCTAGATCGATATTTGTTCGGATTTCTTCATGATTTTTACTCTTGTATGACGCTTCTAGTTCTCTATGCGCGTTTGACTCGTCAATCTCATCATGCTGATAATATGGATTTCGATATCCTGTTGTAACATAATTCTTTTCATAAGAGCTTTATTTAATTTTCTTAACGTCTGGATCTATAAGGATCCGTAACTTGTGATTTCCAATTAACGTTAAAATGGACCTCACTTTTTTCTATTCTTAGCCCATGAAACTTGAAATAATTCTCTACAAAAAATTCTTTAGAAATATAATTGTCCTCATATCCAGTGTTCAAAATTGCTCTTAATTGAAACGTTTCCGTTTTTGTATCATTACTTTTGAATCTTATTTTTTTGTATAGGAAAAGATAGGTTCACAGAAGCGAAAATTGAATTGCGTAGATTGTCTTTCGTTTAAAATCTCCAGTCCTTTTTTCTATAGATTAATCACCATTGATTTGGCCGCTTTTCTCCCTAACAAATTGTCTTTGCGTATTGGATTATCTCATTTCGTGAGTCAATTTTGTCAATTGTAGGTCACGTTTTACGCGTGTGATTGCGAGCGCATTGCTGAAGATTTCCCTCCCCTTAAGAAGGACTGAGACTTTAATTTATCAATGAGTTTACAAATAAGACGCCAATTTGTGCAAATTTTAGTGCGATATTTGCCATTACAGAACTTTGTCTTATTTTCCTAGCATTGAAATTTCAATTGAGTTAAATTTTTCTTAGGCCTTTTTAATGAGTGTCCATTTATTTTCAAAAAAAAGTTGCTCTACCTTTTAACGGTCTTTGTTTCTCAAGCTGGGAAAATTCATAGATACATACTGGGAATTTGACTAATTCCTAAGATTTCTATGATTTTTTCTGTCAAGAATATTGATCATTGAAACGTGATTCATGTGTGTTCAATGTTCTTCAATCTCATTAGATGAGCTCCCGTATGAAAACGAGTTGATAATCCAAAGAGAGATTGTTCAGCATCATTAGGCACATCACCAATCAGTGGTCAATTTAATTCTCACAAACTCATTAATGCCACTGTAGTCATGATCAATTTAGAGCGGCTGTGCTGGCATTCTTGAGCTCCCACATGAGAGTGGGTTGAAGAAGAATGAAAGGGAAGTATCTCCAACACAGCTCCAATCGAACATGACTGGTCACAAGTGTGGTTGATCGTTAAAAGTTTATATTTTGTGTTAAATTAAAATTCCTATTATAGGAATCAAGATTAAAAGATTCCGCGGTCTTTCCTAAACATCTATTACCTGGATCTGACGATCGCTACCCGTCGACCTGGTGAACAAAATTCTTGGAAAGAACATGCAGTGGAGAGGTGTCAGACGCCAAACGTGGTCTCCCTAATGATGCTCGGCGCCGACTGACCATTCGTGTGATCCTTGGTAATCACGGTTGTTCCGTCGTCACTCAGTAGCGTATTGGGACTGAGTTTGGTAACCATGGAGGTGTAAGTGAGATTGGAATATAAGTTATTTGTCAGTCCTTCATCCAGGGTGAGTTAAAAATAATGCAGGCACCCCTGTTAATCCTCCAACGTAGCCGTAGACTTCGAAATTCAAGACCTGGTCGACTCCGGTAAATCATGACCTTGGTTACCATGGAGTTGTTGTTAACCTCGAAATTTTTGACAGGCAGCAGTATTCGTAACATGAAATCAAACATTCATGGAAAAAATAAAATAATCGCTGCATAAATCTTAGGTGAGTACTCTTGAATCGAGCTGTGACCTTCGCTCTTGGTTCTCATAGTTTAAATTTAATTTTACGCGAGATCGGTAAAAATCACCGATGTTTTGAAGTGACAGGGATGCAAAATTTATCCTGTCACAAAGTAGACCAGCAAACCTTATCTGTCATATAAATTGATGAAGATTGATCTCATTTAGAGAGAAAGACAAATTATTTCGGTCATGCGTTGAATATACGTTTATCAAGTCAAAAAAAAACTTGAAATAGACCGACGTTTCACAACCCGTCGTTGAGTTTTTCTCAGTGTAAAATTACAACTGAATCGGAGTTATATGTAGTCGTCCTCTTTTATAAAAAGAGAAAGAGGGTAATACCTGTCCAACAGTTTTTAAATCATTATGATATTGTTAATTGTTTTTTGTCTACTGGTTGTGATTAATCATTGTCGTGTTTTAACAATACATGTTTCGTCCGAAACCGCTAGACCTTATACGTTTTAATGAACAACCATCACGATAAAAGAGATAAAGGCGTAGGCTTGTTGCACCAGACTCACACATTAGGTTTCTGATTAATTAGATAAAGAATTCAGTAACATGTAAACCTCGCATTATTATATAAATCAGTGTTTTTCCAAAAAGAATAATATTAAATCCAGTTTTACCCATGGACCTGGCTTATGTATTATTATAATAATTTTAATTTTTGTGGGACAACACTATAACACAAATCTCTGGAACTATGGTCATACTTTATCAGTCATAGTGTATTGGTAGGATTTTCTTGTATTAAAATCATGTCGCAATTAACCTTTTCTTAAAGAAAGATCATTGTGCCCTGGTTCATGTGATAAATAAGTATCGATTTGAGAATTAATATAATCGAAAGCACTTGTTACAACCCGATAATTTATTTTTGTATTCATTGATGACTGGTTCAATTTCCTAAATTTTCATTTTTACTAAAAGTGTCCAATGGGTTGCAGAGGCTATATAAACTGAACGAAGTCCAATTTCAGGCTTCCTTTATTATGTTTTTGGGACGTCATTTACCTGTTCTCATCCGAGAATACTTTTCCTGGCTATTAGTGAGGGGATGTTATTTTTCAAAATAAACAACGAAATATATATTAAGAAATGTCACTTGAATTTATTCAGTCAACCTACAAGGTACGAAATAAAACACGGATCGTAATTTTTGCCGATTTCACAACATCACCTTATCTCTCATCAATTCAATATAATTATGCATGTTGAAAGGATTGATCATTCATAATACAAATTGGAACGATACGCAGTACTCACCGAGTTGCGTCGCTAATTTTAAAGTTGTTTGCCATTAGAAAAAGGGCAGGTAATGCTCTTGGAGAGCCCTTAGCTTTCCCTTTTTCTACATGACCGATGTTTAGTGGATTACTTTTCCGTTATCATTGAGACAACTCTAGTCCATTTTCACACAGTCGCATCACACACACGTTCTCACACGTAGTTGCCCGACACGTCCCCTCACACGCGCGTTTTTATTTGTTTTAACTGAGAGAATAACAATTGGTTTTTAACTAAGATGACATGGAGTGCGTTTAAATTCGCATGTCTTCTTATTGTTCTTCTCCCCGTTATTCCAAATACTAACTACAATAGGCAATTTCTTAGAAGTTTTGAGATTCGACTCTGAAATTGCCTAAGGCGTTTCTGTTGGTTGCGGATTTAAATTTTTTTAGGGATGCCGAATTTCGCATGGCCTTCCCAAACAACTGTCACCTACGGTAATAAATTTTTCGGTGCACAGAAACCCGATTATTCCGAAGGTTTAACCAGTAATTTTAATCCACGGGCTAACTCGTTGGATGGAGAATTTTTCCGGCTTAACGTCCCCACGATGAGGTTTCCAACGCGAAATTAATATTAAACGAAATATATATTGAGTGAAAGTTGTATTACGGGGCGTGGGGGGGGGGGGGGGCAACCCGCAAGGGTTGACGTGATGAGCCAGCGTGTCCAACTCGACGGGCGTCTGTTGAAGAATGTTCGCGAGAGAAGATTCCCTTCAAGAGACTACTTGCTCGGTTCAAGTAGCTTGCAAACTGCCTAGATGATTTCTGATGGGTGACCTGTCGGTGGAAATCGGTGGGAAATTTTGTTTAGGTAATCAATTTTGTTAGTCGCCAGGCACGGCACATGTTGCCGTGCATGGTTGGACTTTGAGCGCTTAATCAAAAATGCTATTGTCAGCAGGATGAAATAGATTACAGGTGGGTATTCCGCTAAGGTGTTGAAAACTGTTAACAGTTTGCAGATTTCTCCTCCTTCTTAATTTTAATTTTTAATAGTTCTGGTTCAGGTTTACAGGAGTATTTGCTGCGGGTCATGGTTTTCAATTTACTTTTGTAAATATTTATTACGCGTGACCCTTGTATTAGGTGCGGAACCCTCCCATTAGAAAAAGTTTTTTTTCAATGCGTTTGACGCAAATTTGGCAAAGTTATGGCCATATTGCTTTCTCCCGCTCGAGGGGGTAGTTTAGTCAGGGAGGTTCAGGATGAATGGGGTTGTTGCCAACGTTAGGGGAGTGGAGAAAGGCTGGAGAATATGTAAACCGACAGGTCAACGCACCGGTGCGGTGAATAGCGAGGAGCACCCATACGATCACCGGCCTATTGTGTACACGCTAATCTCCCGTGTTCTCGGTGAAGTACGTGTGGGAAGGCCATTCAGTTGAATCGCACTAGGTCGCGATTCCTTAGTTATCGTATCTTCCTATTTCAATTAATTTTTCCAACGTGTTCGCTTAACCATGTTTGTGGTGTGGATTGTAATTTTTGTTTTGTATTGTAATTCTTTACCAGAAATAATTGCGGTAAGAAACGAGGATTGAAATAATGAGTTTAAAGTCACTTTTCGTTTAATACATTTATTAAAAACTAGTCAAATAAACCACTGTCTCCACTTTACACTTATTATCGATACAAATTTGAGAAGAATTACTTATTTAAATTCGAGCAATTTAATCTTAGCTCCACGCGCGCACGTGTTAACGCTTCTCTCTCTTGATGCGTACTACATAATTTGATTTAAGTTATGGCTACCTTTCGCCGATTGATATTCTGAAGAGAAGCAAACGTCACGCACTCACACACTGGCATACCTCAATCACCAACTTGTATGAAGAGGGTATGTAACACACTCATAAAGGCATTCTTGTAGTGGTTAATTTCCTTCGATTTCATAAGCTCTCACGCGACGATGTCCCTCTTGGAGCTTTTTGAAGATGGAATTACATGCGTGACACACACTTGGCGCCCTCTCGAAAAACTGATACGTTCGCCGGAGGAGGGTAGGCAGATCAAGAAATGAAAGGTGCATGTGAGGCGAGGTTTCAGATGGAAGGGAAATCTGGTATTTATTTTTCAAATTCAATTTTATCTCACCGGTTTCAAACTGGCACCTGGTTTCTCTTCCCTCAATTTGGCTTCATTGTCAGAAGAATCTTTTCGATTGCCATTTTTTGATCGAAAATCCATTTTCCTAACATCCTCCTGTTTTGCCTCTTTCTCCAAAGGTTTCCAGAAATCATCTTAAGCCAATGAATGATTGGATGGGTGTCCCCAAATTTTCTGCCCTAAATTTCTGTGCATGAATTAGGGTTATAATCAATTGTCAGTCTTTTTTCAATGTATTTGTGTATTATTTTCAAGCATTTCTACTAAATGCGTATTTATTTGTTAATCACATAATTTTCTTCCTTTTTGTGAAATGTTGTCCCAATATTTTCTTGATTGAGTTTTTAAAAAGGACCAAAGGCTCTTGGGAAAGGGGTTTGAGGTTTCAAGGCGAACTTAGGTGGTCTAGGATATATTTTATGTATAATTACAAGTACATCTCTTGACTCGAGCTGAGTGGCGACTGCTTTATCTTGGCACATGTGGTTTATATAGACTCTTGTTATCAGTTGTCAACAGAGAGTCAACATCTCCTTCCTCCGGGGAGATTTGTTCCTACAAATCGAGATCCGGTATCTTGTTTCTCATGGGGCTTCCTGATGGTCCTGTAGGCATCTGGTAGGCTGCGTGAGCTGATGGTGCAGTAGGATGGTGGTAGATCACGGTGTGGTCCCGCGTTTTGTAGATGGTTTTTCCACAGGGTGTCGCTAGGCAGAGTCTGCGTATGATGTGTCGTAGCCCACATTTCCAAAGGCCGGCGAATATAAGGATTGCGAGGCTGGTGTACCCGAGTCGTTCTAATAAGGTTGTGCCTTTTTGCCACCAAGAGTGTTGCCTCCTAGAGCTCAGCAGTTCTTCGTAACCTGTCTCTGATTCTGCGAGAGTGGCTGCTGATTTTCTGAGTTGTGAGAGGTCTATTTGTGTGCAATGAAATACGGGCAAACGTACCTCTGAATCGTTCATGAAGGAGGCTGTGATAGCTGAAAAATTGAAGAATATCTGGTTCTCTGTGATGGGATGCCCTTTGGAATAGTGTGTCGCTGGTAGGAATATGTCTGGATCTGTTAGGGCTTTACAATGGTCATTCAGTGTAAGGATAGTTGGCCGTTTGAGTGTTATTATGGTGTCTATTGCTTGTGGGCAACGAACTATGACTCTTTCTTCATTGATGGACAAGATGTACCATTGATATCCGTTGGAAAAACTGTATACGTATGTGTTCTGTAATTTCAAGTACTTTTCCTCGCATTTCTTCCCTTTTTTTAGCACAAGCCAACTCAGGCATGTTTGTTCTTCGGAAGTTTTCTTGATGGAGCTCTTGATTCTGCAAAAGTGGTCTTATCCTGATTTGTCACAATCGTTGACACTGACATGTGTGTATTGGCTTTTGTCTTGTGTTAGGGCTATCATTCCTTCGTATATGCCATCGTATATGTATTGCCCAAATAGGGTGTAGGGGTATGGTAGACTAGTAAACTTGATGACGTCGTAGATTTCTTTACTAGGTATCGGTGTGTTGATGTTGTATATCAGTCGTCCGTTGACCAGTGCGATGTCCACCTTGCTGATGCGTAGATACAGGAAGTAGTTGTCCTCGTTTAGTGGAAAGGGTAGGTCGGTCTGAAGGTTTCCCCTGATTGCGCTGAGACTCTGAATGAAGTTCTCCGGTGGGATGATTCTTGGAGATATTTTTCCATTCTTTGCCTCACTGACTGCATCTTCTAAATCTTCTAGGATTTCCACTGTTCCTTCGAGATGGAGTTCCATTTCTAGGAGAGAGTTAAGCACTTGGTTGTTGAACCCTAACGCGTTTGTCATGCTGGCGGTTTGTTTGGAGATGGTTTCTAATCGTGTCAGGTCTGTGTTTTGTTGGTCCTTAATTGTTTCCAACTTTTGTATTGTTGACTGGATGAGGCTTGTTTGATTTCGGATGAGCACCGCAATTCCTTTTGATTTACTGTATACTTCATCTATGTCGTTGTTGATTTTCTCTGCGTCATCTGCACTCATTGACCCGAGTAGGAATTTTATACCAGATCCTATAAAGTTGAACAGACCTCTCTTTGTTCGTTCTGGTGCGATTCTTTGCAGGGCATTGATGCGGTATTTCATCTTCATAATTCTGTCTCTGGCTGCTTTGATGCTTTGTGACATTGTACATCCTTGGTATTCCCTGCATTTCTCTGTGAGCTGATTCGCATGCGTTGCTAGCTGCCTTATATCCATTCTTACATCTGACAGTTCTACAAAGTGGATGGTTTTCTATACTTCATGGTATACCCGGGCTTCGAAGAGTTTTTCCTGTATCACTGGTTGTTTTGCTTCCGTGGCATTGTAAGATCCATGGATCTGCGTGACCTGAAACATCATCATAATTTAAATTTCCCCATAAAACTTTTTTATCTGGTTGAAATGACGCATTTGTTCTTGCCCTCTTCGGAAAATAGTGACTGTTTTTGTGTCGTTGTTAATTTTCCGTATTATGAGGGGTTCTGACCAGATGGGTCGTTTATCTTCATTTATTTTCAGGTGGATTTGTATTGTGTCTCCGATTTCGTATGTTTCTTCTCTTCCTGTTCGTTTGGTGCTTTCTTGTGTCTTCTCTTTTCTTGCTTGTATTTTCTCTTTAGCATCCCGAAGTTTTTCTTGCTTCCTTCTTAGTCTTTCTTCATTCATTACATCCTCATCTAACTCTTGATATTCCTTTTCCACGTACATCAGTTCTTGTGGTGTGTAAGTTGTTGTTGAGTGTGGTGCTTCGTTATAGCTCTTAACTGCTTTCAGGATTTTCTGTAGCGGAGTTCCGTCTGTACGAGCTGCCAGACTTTTGAGTGTGCCTATTAATCGTTCTGCAATTCCGTTGCTTTCAGGGTGGTAAGCGGAGATCTTGATTTGTTGTATTCCTAGAGTTTCGTATACTCTCTTTAGGTCTTTACTCTGGACACAGCCTTCATTATCCGTCACTACTTTCTTGGGTGTTGGGTGTGTGAAAAAGAATTTCCATAATGTGTCTGACATTTTTTCTTTGGGTAGTGGTAGTGTCCAACAGTATCTTGTTAAGCTATCCATTATTAACAAGAATTCTTTTCCTTCAAACGTCAGCTTGTCTATGTTCAGTATTTCAAACGGCTTCTTTGCTGCATCTATTAATACTGCGTCTGCTCGTA
This sequence comes from Andricus curvator, assembly GCA_932195095.1. Lineage (NCBI taxonomy): Eukaryota > Metazoa > Arthropoda > Insecta > Hymenoptera > Cynipidae > Andricus > Andricus curvator. Next base: position 6,530 of record CAKNYM010037916.1, on the reverse strand, counting down.
TTCGTCTTTCATGTCGTTTGTTTGCACATGAAGGGCATGCCTTTATGTATTCCTCGATGTCCTTTCTCATGCTTTCCCAGAAGTGTTCCTGTTGTATGACCCTCAGCATTTTATCTTCAGCCCAATGTCCCTCTGCGTGTTTTCGGGCTATGATCTGTTGCCGACTTTGTATTTTTCTAACTATTTTTGGTAGTCTTGTTTTTATATTGTAGTGTTGTTCCAGTTCCAACATTTATAGTACTTTGTATGTGAATTTGGCTGCCGTGGTGAACTCTTCCTCCCCCTGGCAGTGAGTGAGCTCGATGGTTCTCACGTTTTCCTCTCGTTCATCTTTCCATAAAACATTAGCTAGCTTTAGGAGGTCCTCGACCGTTCTGTATATTGCTCCATTGATTTGGAGGTCTGGTTTCGTAGTTACTTTTAGGTATGTCTCTGGTATGGCTTGGTGTTGGACTTTGTTGTGCAAGTCTTCGTCTGTTGTATCCGTCAAGTTTACTGTTTGTTCGTGGTTAAATTGCTTTAATTTCTGTAGATCATTCGTGATGTAGTTCTTCTGTCTCCCCATTCTTTTGCGTATTTCCTCGTCTGGCATTTCTGTAAGTATGATTCGTGTATGCATATCCAGCTTTTTTTTTGCGATGATCAGGTTGTCATCTTCTTCTTCTGTTGATAGTGGCTCTGTCTGACTACTATCTGCGGAGAGTGTTTGGATGAAATCTTCCATTATTTCTTGTTCTTCCGCAGTGGGCGGGTTCCCGTTAGAGAGTATGTCTTCTAGGTTGTTTAGTGCTTCCTCGTGTTCTTCATTGACGGGGAATGCCCTGCTGAGTGCGTCAGCGTTAGTGTTCAGTTTCCCTCTTTTGTAGATAACTTCGGGATTGTAGTCCGTAAGTTTTTGGGTGAGTCGAAATAGCCGGGATGACATGTTGTCATGTCTTGCTGTGAGCAGACCTTTGATGGGCTGATGGTCAGTATATATTTTGAATTTTTGCCCATAGAGAAGGTGTCGATATTGTTTTATTCCCCATGTTATGGCTGTGAGTTCTTTTTCCGTTGCCGAGTAGTTTTTTTCCGATTTGCATAGGCTTCTGCTGGAATAGGACACTGGGTGTTCTTTTCCCTGACCATCTAGCTGGCTTAGAATCACACCTAGTCCTTCGTTTGATGCATCGGTATTTAATATGAATTCTTTGCTTGTGTCTGGATGTTTTAGTACTGGATATGATGTTAATTTGGTCATCAATTCGTTGAAGGCCTTTTCACATTGCGGGGTCCATTCGTACGTGATGTTTTTTGCTTTTAGTCTGTTAAGAGGTGCGGCTAGTTTTGCAAAATTCTCAATGAATTTCCTATAGTAGGAGGCAAGTCCCATAAATCTTTCAAGTTTTTTGACATTCTTTGGTTGAGGATAGTTTAGCACTTTATCAACGTTCTTCTTTAATGGTTTTACACCTTCGGGTCCTATTGAATGTCCCAAGTACTCTAATTCTTTCTCCATGTATTTGCATTTATCCGGTTGCAAGACTAACTTGGTTTCTCTGATTCGGTTAAATACTGTCTTCAGATTTTGTAAGTGTTCTTCGGCAGTTGTTCCAGTGACTATCAGGTCGTCGAGATAGATGAAGCACATGTTACCAACTAGACCCTTCAATTTGAAGTTCACCATCCTTTGATAGGTTGCGGGGCTGTTGATTAGGCCCATGGGCATGCGTAGCCATTCCCAGTGACCTTTGTGAGTTGAGAAGGCAGTTTTTTCTACATCTTCTTTGGCCATTTTCACTTGATAAAATCCGTTTGCCATGTCGAAGCAGCTCATGTATTTAGCTTTTCCTGGCAGGCATAGTATTTCTTCAATTGAGGGCAGTGGATAATTGTCTTGTGTGGTAAATTCATTCAACTTCCTGAAATCCATTACTAGCCTCCATTTTTGTATACCGCTGTTGTTTATATTTTTTTTGACTAGCCATACATTTGCTTGATATGGGGAAAATGATGTTTGTATCAAACCTTGTTTCTCGTATTCCTCGATTTGCCGTTCTATCTCTGGTTGAAGTGCGATGGGGTGTCTGTATAATGGTACACTGACTGGTTTGTCTGTGTTCAATTTGATCCGGTGTTCCGCGTCAGAGACGGTTGGCATTTCGTCTCCCGGTAGGTAGAATATGTCATTATATTCTGTTATCAAATCCTGTAACTTATTTTCGATTGATGCTTTCAGGTGGCTGAGGTTCGTTTTTTCTAACAACTCCTTTACCCTATCTTGATGTGCCTTGTTTATTGAGAAAATTGGTAAGGTTGTTTCTTGTTTGTATATTAGTTGCAAGATCTTTTTCCTCTCATCGTTAGGAATTCTATTGTCGAACACTTGTTGTATAGGCCGGGCTTTGATTCGTTCCTTTTGTGTTTGACTTGTTTCTCTAATTTTTCTATTTTAATGTCTTCTTGTTTGATTTGTTTTTCCATTGTATCCCCATTGTAGTTGGTAGTCAGGATTCTTGTTGGTTTTCCTTCCTTACCTTGGTAGATACCAGGTAGGATTCCATCTCCCGAAATGATGTAGTCTCCCTGTGGCAGTTGTTGGGCGGAGATGGAATATGACTGGATTGTATTCACCGTGGAGTGGCATTTTTATCGTTGGGAGATCCAGAGTATTGGTTATGAAATTGATTTTTGCTTCGTATGATGTTAACCAATCTCTTCCCAGAATACCATCGAATTCTGTTGGAAAATTGTTTTTTACCATATGGAACTTGTGGCTGCAAGTTTTTGAGGATAATTTGCATGAGCCCAGTACTGTGTGTATGCCGTTGACAATTTCGAATTTCCGCCTTTGTTCCATCGGGATTTTTTGTGGCGTACACCCTCTTCCTAAGCAAGGCGTTTTTATGAATGATTCTGGACTTCCACTGTCTACCAGTAGTCCTCGGTGAAGTCGGTATCCTCGTAGCCGTATTCGTACGGACTGGAGTCCGCTTCCTCCTGAGGATAGAAATATTCTCCCTGGTTCTGATCCACGTCTGGTGTCGCTTCTTCCACTGCATAGGTTTTCCGTGGCGGGTCTTTGCTGTGAGGCCGCTCCTGGGGAAAATTTTGTCTTCTTTCTTTATTCTGTTTTAGGTAGCATTTCTCCTCGCTATGTCCGTATTTCCTGCAATATGTACAGGTGGGTAATTTGTCAACAGGTGTCTTCATTGGAGGTGTGTATGCTTCTGACCTTGGTGTGTCCGTGAGTTGGTTCCGCATCATTTGTCTTTTTTGGTGTTGCTCCATCAGACGCGAGCGTTCCCTTTCTTTGTCGAAGAATTCTTTCTCTTCTTCTAATGCCTTTTGATAGGCTTCGTTCAATGTCACTGGCATTGTGCAGTGCACTTCTGTTTTTATCTCTGGTCGCAAGCACCTGATAAACTTCTTCACACCTGCTTGCCTTTCCTCTTGTCTCTTCATTTTCCTGTACTCAGCTGGTGATACGTCTATCGCCCTCTGTATTTGTCATTCTAGGTCTGCGTAACGTTTGATGAAATTTTCCACTCGCTCGTTCCGCATCTGGCACATCTGGTTTCTTTCCTGCTGCAGCTGTTCCAAGCTTTTGCCGGTCTGGCCAAAGGCTAAGCGCAGCTCTTCTATCATTTCGTTCAAGGTCAGATCTCTTATGCGGCAAACTACTTGGTGGGCTTCTCCTTTGAATTTTTTGGCTTTGCACCTCCGTAATAGTTCATCAATCATTGCATCTTTTTCTACATTGGTTCCTCTAATTCTTTTGATAGTGAGTATCAGATCATCTATAAATGATTCCACATCGGATTTTCCGTCGTACTCACTGATGCCTTCTAAAAGACTTTTTATTCTCCTTTCCTGCACCTCATTCAATATCATCAAATCTTCCGCTAGGGGTACTGTAGCTTGTGGTGTTGTGGGGAAGGTTGGTGTTCCGAGGTTTGAGATTTTCAATCTCATTTCTTCCAATTGCTTTTGTAGTTCTTTCATTTCTTCTTGTACCAGCCTGGTCTGGGTTTTGGCTTCGTAGTATTGGTTCCTCATATCCTCGGCTCCTACCTTCTGTATTTCCTCCAATGACTGGGCACGAAAGAGTCTCTGCATATTTTCTATGATGCTTTGGCTTGGTTTGTTGGCCATGATGATTCTAGTCTGATGTATGTGAGGGAAGTAAGAATTGTCTTGCGTGGTCTCGTAGAAGTTGATGCTCACTTCGGAGCTACTACGTTCTGATTCTTCAGATACACTTGAATCACTTCTGTATGAGATAGGTTGTCTCCCTTCATACATTTATTTCACGTAGGGCATGAATAAAGTTGCACTTTCAATATTCAAATTTGAAAAAAAAAGGAAAAAAGTAATATTTTTATACCCAAATTATTAGGAGCAGGCTCGCTCTTCTGATCATCCTATGCTTCCTAAGTTCTCTTAATCACACTAGGTGGGTTGTCGTCCTCGTAGTGGCCTCGTGGAGATGTCGTCGGTTTGATCGATGTCTCCTGGTGAACTCTTCTTCTCGGGTCTCGGAAGTTTTGAGCTCGTAGATTTTTTTTAAAGGTTCCGCTAGGCCGTTTCAGCTCCAAAAATGAATTTTCTTAGTTTACAATTTTTTAAATTCAAATTCAGGACTAAAATAGTATATTGCGTGACGAGGCGGATATCACACTCGTGAAATCATTGCCTCGACCCGAGTCACGCATACAATTTTTCATTATATCGATGATCGAATATTCCACTTTTGATGCCTGTGGAGCAGATCGACAATCGAGATTTCTACCCTAATGGCGGTTTTAAACACCGCCATTTACATTGGTCTGTCACTTTCTTCCCTAGGGTAGAAAACTCGATTTTCGACCCGCTCCACAAGTATGGAAAGTTAAATTTTCGATTGAGGTATGATGAAACCTTTTTTTACACATGGAAAATATTTGTTATTTATTGAGAAATAGCCCGTAAATTTTATAAAACAATGAAAAAAATATATATATTGAGTACGAAAATTTGCAGTTTCATTGCAATTAATGGTCTGAAATGGCCCGTAAACATTTCTTCTCCTGGAATAACATGTTCTGGATTTCTTCCACTATATAAAAGGAATATTCTCCAGAATGAATTAATTAAAAATATTTATATCGGGTGACAGGAAAAAATCTTGAATTTCGAAATACACAAAAATACAACAAAAATACAGTCGTTAGCAGAGTCGATCATCATCTCCTGCTGACCTCTCGCCCGGTGACGGACGTCCCCGGAATTCGCGCCACGCCTTTCCCTTCTGAAAACTCAGTCCCATCCAAAAGAAATCTCCGGGCACTGCTTGTTGGAATGAATCAGTAGATTTCTCTTGGAAGATTACTCATGCTTTCGTTCAGTATGATAACCAATTCCTTAAGCACTGTTTGATGGAATGACCCGGGCAAATCTTTTATTATAATGATCGAAGAGAGAGAGAGAGAGAGAGAGAGAGAGAGAGAGAGACAGAGCGAATTTGTTTGAGAATCTCAGAAAAATTCTTACGAAAAATTGCTATAAAAATAGCAGATTTTTAAAATGAACGTTGAGAAGGCGAAGTCAAGCAAGAGCTAGTCGGGAGGCCGAGTGCGGGACGGTTGCTGAAACGCGTTCTTTAATGGGAGAGCGCGCAAGCTCCCCTTACGAAAATAACTCCCAAACTTTCAGCATAAATGCTAAAAAAAACTCTCAAAAAAATGCTCAAAAGAATCGATCTTGCTTCAGTATTATTTCGTCAAGTGTTTAAACTCGATTGGGTTTTAACTCTTAAATTGAGCATTTATACTGGACGTTCAGTTTAATTTTCAGCGTTTATTCTCATTCACGATTAATGCTGAATAAAATCTTCAAATCTGAAGATATATTCTGAAATCCACTCTAAAACGCTAATTTGAGCATTTATTCTGAACTATTTTTCAGAATAGATACTTAAAGCTTTTAGAGTGAATTTAAGAGTTTATACTCATATTTGAAGATTTTCTATTGAGCATTAATCACGAACAAAAAGATTATTTCTGAAAATTAAAAAGAATATTAGACGTATTTTAAAAAAGTATCATGCAACAGTTATGTTGGAATCAATAGCATTATTTATTGAATGAAACAAACCTTATATGACAGATTACACATTAAAAAGAGAACTATGATAAATTAAGCAAGTATTCTTTTGCTTAGTTGTCAATAAACAATACTTTGTACGTCACTTTTGTTCGTCCTTAGATATTTCTTCATCTTTCAAAGGGTGTGCCTTGCTTTTATTATCTGTTTTAGCACCAGCTGCGGAATTTTTGCATTTATTTTCCAAGATTTTGTTTAACTTCACTTCAATGTCTTCTTTCTTTTCTGCTGGAAACAGCTCAACTGTCTTATCTACAAAAAATACGTTATCTCAGAATTTGTAATAATACATAAAATAAATTGGTTCATTTTTTCTTAAAGATTATCAGTTTAATTATATACACGTTGACACACTCAAAAAAAAATGAAAAAAATTATCGACAGGCTAAATTATTTCAAAGTGGTTG
>CAKNYM010037914.1:0-14433 GCA_932195095.1 Andricus curvator | reverse complement strand
TGTTATCTCGCGTAAATTTCCCGCTCTTGCTTACCTTCTAGGACAGAAGGAGCAGAAGCGGATGACGTACACGTTCCAGTTGCGTCGGGATTGGTTACTTTTAGAGAACCATGATCGTAGCTTCCAGAGCCTACAACTTCTCACATAAAATAATCAGTCTGGAAATAGCTGCCATCGAAATGGAAGTGGAACAGCAGCTTCCTATTGATGAACTTCAATTGGAAGATGTGGACAACGAGGACTTGATAGCAGCTGAAGGCATAGGTGCTAGGGATAATGAACATCAAGTACCGGATGGACTAGAACCACATCCGGACATTATAAACGATGATCTAAACATGAAGTCCCAGAAAAGCTACAGCACCTTGAAAGGAATTTTGGTCATGCTTTACTAGAGTTCAGACATGTAGAACCAACACAAAGGCATTCACTGCCCAAGATGAACATCACAGGTGATCTACGTGCACTAATAGAGCACCTGAGCAAAAAGGTTTTACCTATGCATTTAAACGAAACACAAAATGCGTTATAGGTGCAAAATCTTGTATACTGTGCAGCTGTGGCAATCGTTAGAACGTTGGGCAGATGAAAGAAGGTTCTATCGTGAACTGAGTGTAAAGCAAAATAACCAACAAGACACCGAAGTTCCTCAATTGGAAGACATGACTAACTCTTGGTCAGATGTTTGGGGAAAAACTAACAGAAGTAATTTGGACACTGCGTGGTTCCAACTGGAGAAAGCAAGAGCAAGCAATAACCCTGAAATGGAGCTGACGAACATCACAGATTTAGATTTTTCAGCGTTTTTGAAAAAAGTATGTAACTGGAAAGCTCTAGGTCCGGACATGGTGCACAATTTCTGGTACAAGTACCTGACTAGTGTGCATCCTGCGTTGGCATGGTGTTTTCAGAAGATCATCGAACATCCAGATCTGATGCCAGGCTTTATGCTGCAGGGTACTACGTATATGTTGCCTAAAAAACCAGACGCTCAAAATCAATCTGAATTTCGACCGATAGCCTGTCTTCCAACAATATATAAATGTCTTACAGCTATCATAGCAGATAAGGTATATTCTCACTGCGACGAGAATGACATCCTTACAGAAGAACAAAAAGGATGTTGTAAAAACTCCCGAGGCAGTAAAGATCTAGTCACAATAGACGCTGTTGCCATTACGCAAGCTCGTAAACATCAAAGGAACTTGCACATGGCATATATTGACTACAAGCAAGCGTTTCCTTCCGTACCACATGACTATTTGCTTGAAGTCTTAAAAGTGTACCAAATTTGTCCACGCATCATTGACTTCCTAAGTCGTGCGATGATGCTTTGGGGTATAACAATCAAGTATTTTGATTATGGACAACCAAGGATAACTAGATCAATACGCATTACGACGGGTATATTCCAAGGAGACTCCTTCAGTGCATTATGGTTCTGTTTAGCGTTGAACCCACTGAGCAAAGCTCTAAATAGCATGCCTCATGGGTTTAGAGTACATGATAACGAGGATGGTCATCAATTGACCCATCTTCTATACATGGATGACCTGAAGCTGTACGCTAGTTCGGACAAGAGACTGCAGCAAGTGATCGATGTCACAAAGCAGTTTTCCAACGATATCCATATGGAGTTTGGACTAGATAAATGCAGAACAGTGCATTTAATCAGAGGAAAATTAGGGACCGCAGAACAAGAGAACGATTTCGTGAATGTCATCGAGGCAATGGCTGAGGGCGAGTCATATAAATACCTGGGTATTCTCGAATCCAAGGGTATTCAGCATACGATATTTAAGAAAATCCTAACGACTGCCTTCACTACAAGACTCAGATTGGTTCTGAAGAGTTCTCTTAACTCGGCAAACAAGATCAGGGCAATGAACACCTATGCCATCCCTGTTCTCACGTACTCCTGTTGGCTCATCAAATGGTCGAACACAGACCTCGAACGATTAAACAGAATCATCCGCGTAGAAATGACGAAACACCGTATGCACCACAGTAATTCGGCGATTGAAAGGGTAGTTCTACCACGACATAGAGGGGGTAGGGGCATTGTAGATGTCAGAAAACTGTGTGAGTCACAAGTTATACAGTTGCGGGACTATTTTAACAGCAAGCGAGATGTTACGCTTTACAATGCGATCTGTGAAGCGGATCTTGACTACACGCCCTTGAATTTGTCCTCAGAGGAGGCCTTGAATATCAGGGCAGAAACCATAGAGGAATCACAAATGCAATGGAGACAGAAAGCCATCCACGGCGAACACCCCATAACATTAGATCAATATGAAGTGGATAGTGAGGCATCCAATATTTGGCTGAGAAAGGGAGTCCTGTATCCAGAAACGGAAGGATTCGTCATTGCGATTCAGGATAAGGTTGTCAGCACCAGGAATTATCGAAAACACGTGTTATATCAAGACGTGGTTGACCAGTGCCGATTATGTGGAGATACCAACGAATCCATTGAGCACATTATTGATGGTTGTCGCGTAATGGCTCAAAGAGAATATACGCACAGACATAATGATGTGGCGGGCATTATACATCAACAACTGGCCCTAAACCTAGGACTCTTAACAGAATGGATGCCTTTCTGTAGATACATTCCAATGCCCGTTTTAGAAAATCAAGATTACATCTTATATTAGGATGTGACCATCCAGACGGATCATTACATCCGAGCCAATCGACCTGACATCGTAATGCGAGAAAAAAAAGGTGGAAGAGTCTACATCATCGACATTGCTTGTCCACTTAACCGAAATTTGCAGGCAACCTATACAACCAAGATCCATAAGTATAGCGAGCTAAGGCATGAAGTAAAGGCAATATGGAGGAATGTAAAACATGCATCTATTCATCCTATCGTGATTTTGGCTACAGGCAATGTGCACGCAAGATGCAGTGAACATCTTGAACATTTAGGAGTCAGTAGGGTACTGACGGCAGTTCAGAAGGCGGTTTAATTAAACACCTGTCGCATTGTAAGAAACTTCCTAGACCATCAGGAAGCAAGTGACTAAGGACCTATGGCGTGATACATGGTAGCTCTAAGAAAGCATCCAGAGGCGACTGTTGTCACCTCCAACATTCACGGCCGCTGTGTAAGGATAACAGCGGTGAAGACAAACTGCAAACTACACCATGCTCCTAATTTTGTACCTAAAACATCATCGCAAATGATTTCAAACATCGTACTAAAATAACTTATAACATCCTCATCTCATCAGTCACTTGACTTAGTCCGTGGCTATGACGAAAAACCGGGTTCACCCGAGAAAAAGTTTGAAAAAAAAAAAATAATATCAGTAGGACCGATCGGTTACAATTGGAACCGTCGACCAATCAGCGCGCAGCACGATCCGGTCCCAGGTCGGGTTGCGCGTTTAGGTCTCTCTCTATTTTCAACCGCAGCGATTTCGACCGGGCGACGATCGTCGCTGATCGTAGCCAATCACAGCGGTCGACGAAGTCACGTGACTCGTCAGCTGTTGTAGCCATTCCATAAGTTTCCAAATTCATTAGCGACTACTCACCATTCTGCTTCTGTTGCAGGAATCTTGACATAATCCGCTTTTAAAATTGTAATTATCGCATAGCAGACTTCTCTGATGATGCCAGATATGGTAGATTCGCCAATGCGAAAAGTGCAGTGTAGTGAGTTCAGAGTTTCACCTTCAAAAAATTATCATATTAATAAAAAAAAATTTGTTATAAATATGTGTATTAGGGTGGGTCGAAAATAGATATTTTTACAAGACCCACCTCTAAAGTTGACGTTTTCATGCTTCTAAATTGTGCCTAAAGGACTTTATTTGAGCAGACTATGTGCCAATGATTTTCGCGCATGCGCAGTTTGAAGATGGCTTACTTTAGGCACTTACTTAGCGCACTTTCGAGATGAGGTACTTTAAACACTGGTATAGGTAACTTTAAACACTGGTTTTGGTATCTTCTTGAAATAAATTTAGATTTAACTTAAACAAATGTTTTAATGGTTGAAGTTTTGTCTTTAGAGTTTCGTAGCTGCCCCCCCCCGGAAAAAGAGCATAAACGCCAACATTTTTTTAAATAATTTTTTTCCAACAAATTTAAAAAAAAAAAATTTTCCCAATTTTTTTTTCCCAAATTTCTTTTTCCCAAATTTTTTTTCCAAAATTTTTTTTCACAAAATTTCTTTTTCCACAATTTTTTTGCACAAAATTTTTTTTTTCAGACATTTTTTTTCAAACATTTAAAGAAAACCTTTTTTTTTTAATTTTTTTCCAAACAAATTTCTTTACTCCACTCTATGCAATATAAAATTAGTATTTTTCGTTACCTCCTCCTAACAACTTTTTCGGACGGGCGTTGCAAAAAATAGCGTGTGATACACGTGTGCATAGGTTATGCTGCAAAATTCACACTCGCACACAATCACCTATTTTGCGCACTTGTATCACAAATAACTACTTTGAAATTCGAAATCGCTACAATGCGGAAAGTTATCGGACATTTTTTTTAACACGTTTGCAAATAGGAAAAAAATTATTTGAGGTACGTGAAAACTTTTTAGTGACAAACATATATTAGAAAAAAAATCCCCAAGAGCCAGGAACCGAAATTGGCAATACAGCGAATTTTTTAATTTTTGATTTTGGTATTTTTTGAAAATTTCTTCGTAACTTGTAGTTTAAACATTTTTTTGAGCATGTGTCGATTTTTAAACATAGAAATACACTAGAAAAAAAATCGACAAGACCCAGGAATCGAAATTGGCAATACAGCGAATTTTTTTAATTTTGATTTTGGTATTTTGTGAACCTATCTTTATAACTCGTAGTTTAAACATTTTTCCGAGCATGTGTGGGTTTTTTAAAAAATGAAATACACTGGAAAAAAGATCTACCAAAATAAAAATAAAAAATAGAATAAAGAAACGGCGCTTCAGCATTTTTAAGATTTTCTGTTTCCCATTTTCATTGTTTGGTCTCGTCGATTTTTTTTCCAGTGTATTTCTGGGTTGAAAAATTTCACACAAGCTCGAAAAATGTTAAACTTATAGATGAAAAAATTAATTCTGTTAGATACAAAATTCCGAAATAAGAAAATTTGCTGTCATTCCACTTTCAATTCCTGGGTCTTGTCGATATTTTTTTCTAGTGTATTTCTATGCTTAAAAACCCACACATGCTCACAAAAATGTTTAAACTACAAGTTATGAAGATAAGTTTATAAGACACCAAAATCAAAAATTTAAAAATTCGCCGTATTGTCAATTTCGATTCCTCCGTCTTGGGGATTTTTTTCTAATGCATTTTTGTCACTACAGAGTTTTTATGTACCTCAAATTATTCTCCTCCTATTTGCAAACATGTTTTAAAAAACTTCCGAAAACAACGGTAAATTAAACAGGAATTACCTCTCACAAAATGATAGATTGAAATCCGAAAAGAATTGAGAAAACTTCTTTATCCTCCAGGCATGTAAACAAAAAATTGAAACTCACTAAAATTTAAAAACTCTGCAAACAACAAATTTTTAAAACATTTTTTTCGAGCGCGGGTAACCAAGCTGCATGTCGATCGATTCCAAATTAATTAAAATTGTTTAGGACCCCAATACGCTACTTTTCCGCGTTGTAGCGATTTTGAATTCCAAATGTATTTATTGTCGACCGACCCCAATCTATATATTCTAATACCTGTTGACAAATATCGCAGAGTTACGGACAAACGCTCGTCTGCAGTAATACCTATTCTCATATTAGTATCCTGCTTTTGTATATAGAGTTTCACACCATCCAACAAAAATTGGAAAGAGTCCACATCCATTCTCAAACACCTGGGAATGAATTATGACTTGTATTAAACATTATGTGCTTTTTAAAATTTATAACGAAATCCACAATTTCCGAATGTATCGATACAATAAAATAAAAAAATTCTCATATTGGCCATTTTTACTAAGTACTCAATATAAACCATTTCATATTTTGCGAGTAAATAACATATGTTTTCCTCCATAATTTCATTGGATCTTCCAATGACAACTCCAAAAATAAGTTATGGTGAATTCCATACTGTTTCCGACGCAATAAGTAACGTTTCACCCACTCATTACGTTGCCCTCTTTTTCTTTTACTCTCTTCTGTGATAATAATGAATCCCATAAGCATACACATCAATTTTCGCTTTTTTTTGCGATTATATTCTTCGTCCATAATGTATGACAATTCACGAAAACACAACATACGAAGACAACATTGACGGCAATCGTGGGTGAAAGCGATGCACCGTGCGCATGAACCGGACCGTCAATCGTAACCGTAATCGGGACTGCTTATATGAAAATATCGCGTTCCCTGCAGCTTATACACAGAGAAAACTTTTACGAATTATGAATCTTCATATTTACACCATAATTTCTAATAGTGTACCAAACATAATAATTTTTTGCAAACAGGTAATGAAAGATAAATAATTAAGGATTCCGTTGACATGAATATGTTATTGACTTATGTAGCTTATATGGTTGTATTGTTGTTATGAAAGTTCGTGCTTCGTGCGAGTTGCCGAAGAAACTTCACCAATTCAAGATTCAGGTTTTTCTTCACCCCAAGGTTTAGAAAGAGCTGTGGTGACTTCTCTGTGCCGTACTCATGGAGCATTTTAGGTAGGGGGCGGGGATACGTTATGATACGGGAAACCAAGGTTCTTCATAACATGAATCCCGTTCATTGTGTACACGGAAAAAATTTATCCGTGAAGAATCCACGAACTTGTAGCAGGGTCTCGGATCGAGGGGTAAACCACTCTAAAATCATGATTTTTTTAAATAAAAAATCTGTAGACGGTGTTAAAATAAGCATAGCTTTATTCGGCTTAACGCAGTGTAACTGTCGATAGAATTATTTTATTATGTATAACATAAGCTTCTTATTGCATAAAATGAAATGATTCGCATACGAATAAAATCATTCAAAATCAACGGCTAAGGAAAAAAATCACAAGTGTAGCCTTACGGAACGCACCGCTAAGAGAAATAACGATGGGATAAGCGTCGAATAAGGAAAAATAGCATTCGATCGCTTACTACAACGTGTGAATTTCTCCGAGTCTTACTCTTCGTGACCAGTCGGCTAAACTCGGAACACGTCGGGCCAGTGTATAAACCGTTTGTGTATAACATGGGCATACGGAATAAAAAAGATTGCAATTACGTAACATTAAAAAGGGGGGAGGGGGTTTTTGTTTCGTAACGGTCTGTTATGTGAGCATGGGCGGGGGGGGGGGGCATTTTTAACTCGAGTACGTAACATATTTAATCTTTCTCTAAAAAATTACTGACAAAAATTTAAGATTTATTAATTTAAAAGTTTAATATAACATTTTCAGTTAAAATAATTAATTTTCAATTAAGGAAAAGGGAATTTATAGAACATAAGTTTTTAAGCAAATAAAATAATTTTTCAACAAAATAGTTAAATTTTCAATAAAAAAAACTAATTTTCAACAAGAGAAATGAAATTTTAACCAAATAGATTAATTTTCTACCAGAAAAGAATAATTTTCAACAAAATACATGAATTTTGAACCAAATATTTCATTTTTTAATGGAATTTTTAACCTAATAGTTCAATTTTCAAGCAAAAGTGAATAAGTCACCAAGAAGATTAACATTCTACCACAAAATACAAAGTTTCAACAAAATATGCAAATTTGCAAACAAATAGATGAATTTTCAACTGAAGCAGATTGATGCTCAACTAAACATTAAATGGTTAAGTTTTCAGTTAAAAAAATTAATCTTCAATAAAAAGTAAAATTTCAAGCCGAAGAAATAAAGTTTGAACCTAAAAGATTAATTTTTTTACCAAAAAGAGATTAATTTTCAACGAAATATATGCATCGAGTAAATTCAAGAAATACTCAGAAGATTTTAAGAGATTGAGAAAGAGTTTCAAACTGTAAAAGATTTTAAAAAATTCAGATTTTTTTTAACGATTTCAAACCAAAACTTTAGAAGGTTTGAAAGAATTTTGAAAGGTTTTAAGTGAATAAACAAATTTTCTCAAAATTCCTAGGAAAATGTTGTTGACTTTAAGGCAATTTCTTTAAATTTTTAATGATTTTTCAAAATTTCAAGAAAAAGTCGAGTTAGCTATAAATATTTTAAAGAATTTGAGAGGTTTTAAATATCCAAAAATCTTTTCTAATTTTCTCCAGAATATTATAAAATTTATATTTATATAAACTTAAAAACAAACTGATAATACTTCTTTTCTTGTAAGTAATTTCATTATTTGTGATACTAAACAAAATATTAAAAAAGCCTTCAGTGTTAGATAATATGAAGGCTCCCTTAGCGTCAAAATCGAGGTATCAACGAACCTGTAAGGAACGGTTCTTAGCTTGTAAGGAAAAAATCATCCGAGAAGCTGTCGGACTGGGCACTTCTAGCGCCGTTAGCGACAACGAGCTTATCGCTAGCTTACAAGAAAGACAGAGTAATTCCAGCGTTACGAATAACGATCGCCTCTTGCGTTGATGTTATTCTAACAGGGCTCATAAGACAGATTCCTTATTTTAGTTACTTTAGCGTCACCGATATCGAAAAATCAGAGCACAACGTCCATATAACACTGAACGTTATCTCGCTGATTTGAGAGTGGTTTACCCCTCGTCTCGGATATGAGATAAAAAAATGAAACATTACATCCTTATTTCTATGAGAAATATATGGATAAATTTCGAAGTTTCTTACGAACAGTTCGAATTTCCTACGAACAGTTCCTGAAAATTTCAGACTGAAATATAAAGAGGAAAAATTTTATTTGTGTAATTTAATTTTATATTAATTTATTAAATTCGCAACTCAGAAGATTCGAACCCTCAAAAACTGCTGACTCACCAGTTTCTAAACATAAACCAGGAGTGCGTAAACACGCGCAGCCATCGAGGCCAAACAAAATAGGTATTATAAAACTTCTAGCCACTCATCCGACGAGCTCGAGGCACACATACGAGCGCACACACGCACCGCGCGTTTGGGAGAGTGTGTATGTGGGCCACGTACAGGCGAACTTAGTTTCTAGTTCCCAGATTTGTCGGGCAAGCTCGTGAGTGCTCTGAGAATCTTTTCCCAATCACTCGTAATATTTTTGTAATTATTCACGTAAAAAAGAAGTGATGAACCGTTTTAGAATTTTCACATCGAGTTCGTCAATCTTTCTCAAAGTTCGCAGGTTATATACGAAAATACATAAATATCCGATGAATTTTTCTCATATCCGAGACCTAGCTACTAGTTCGTGACTTTTTTACGGATAAATTTTTTCCGTGTAGGTTGTGTCACGATCAAAGATGTTTGGTTGTGTTCTCATGTGAATGCTTCTATCTTGCTTTATTGGTTACGTTTTACACGAAGCCTTCAATACAGCAACCGTAGTGTTTTTTCTATCTTTTATTCGTTTGCTCTAAGTTGTGTTCACCGAATTCATAGCACAATAATGTGCAATTATTTTGCATGAAGTGAATTTCTTGAGTATTTGTTTTAAAAAAACAGTTTTTTCAAGAACATAATTATTTTTAAGCCTTCTTGTGAAATTTTGTTGCGCAATTTGAGTTTTTAAAGTTTATTTTGGTTTAAAAAAATGTACTTTTAAAATAATTGTATTTTTAAATTATTAAATAAATGAAATGAATATTTTTTTACATTTTAATAATAGTTCAAATGCATCCCCTATTAGATAATAATTATTATTTTTATGAATAATAGAATAGTACTGAAATGTATTATATCAAGTTTCATTATATAAGACAGTACAATGTTAATTACTAAATAATTGAAAATATATTTATAATTTCGTTGCAAAATTATTTTCAAAGAGGCAAAAAATTTTCAACAAAATAGTTGAATTTAAAAAAAATAATTAAGTTTCAACAACGTACTTGAACGTTCGACAGAATACTTTCATTTTGTATCAGATTGTTAAATTTTCGAGCAGAAAATACGATTTTTATATAGGACATTTTAATTTTCAAAAGAAAAGTTCGTTTTCAATACAAATAGATTAATTTTGTGAACAAAAGAAGAAGAATTTTTAAGAAGTTAAATTACTTTTTAATAATATAGTTACATTTTCAACGAAAGGAATTAATTGTCCACAAAAAAACACGAAATTTAAAAAAAGTACAAATACTTCAAGAAGAAAGTAATTTACATTACGGTAAATAATTTACAAATAAAGTTAATCAGTTTGTCATGAACGATTAAATACCTTTATTTCTTTAATATATTCCACGGTAAAAGCTGTCTAAACTTCAGGGGAAATAAGGAAAAAGAAGACTCTAGTATTTTGATTGCGCGTGAGGGGAGGCTTCCCCTAAACTGAAGGAAGGCGAGAGGCTCGTCTTCCCTTTATTTTTTTATTTTGTTGGACGGTTCCCTTTACTCTCGAACTGAGAGTTGCTGTCGAGAAAGGAGTCCGTAGGGTGTGTCGATTCGAAAATGAAATTGGACCATTTTTAAATTTTTCTGGACAAACTATTTTTATTGCTGGCGATTTTCAATTACACTGGCAAGTCAAATTTGGGAAGAAACATTCTACAATGAAAACAAGTACATAAAAATAAAAAAACGATACAGCTCACCAATTCGTTGTCTTAATAGTACCGCTCGTCATCGAAGAGAGGAAAATTAAATCCACAAGGACCGAAGGTGACTTCCGGCTTCTTGTTACGAACCTTTACCTCGCCAATTTGTAAACGTGGTATGGAATTATTTTACCATGTTTTCTCCATGGTTTACAAATTAGCGAGGGATCTTAAAAACTTTTATTTCCCCCGATCCGGATAGGACGTGACTCCCGTTGCCAGGTCGAAAGTTGGAATTCCTGTGCCGGCGATAGGACGTGGTTGTGTCTTACGGACTAGATTTTTACCAATCGAAAATTTTCTTTGATCCTTGATCCCGATGTTCGGACGGACAAAAGTCTGAGTAGTTCTGGCCCGTGCCAGGTTGCTCAGGTTGCTCTTTTAATTTTTACGTCCGGATCGTAAAAAAAATATGGAATTCTCCCGGTCAATCCATCGATCCCGACGGTTCACTCCCGTTCCTGTACCGAAAATAATGACAAATTTTCGTTGACCCGGATAGGGGCTTCGCGAGTTATGGGCTAGAAATTCCGTAACAAAAGAGAATTATTATGCTAATTCGACCCCCACTTCGAAAGGACAAAAGTCTGGGTAGTTCTGGCCCGTGCCAGGTTGCCCAAGTTACTATGATGGTGACTTTCATCCAATGTGCCTCGACAGTTCATAGTCGAGGTAAATCAGATAGGGATTTTTGCGAAATTGCCGAATTTGGATTAGGAAGAAATGTATATGCCGTGCGACATGCAGCTATGTTTGTAGGTGTGCTGAATTCATGTAGCTAAACGCCTTTGCTTGGACTTTTGCACCTGCGATGCAAGAACCTCGTCAACATTGTACAAAGGTAAACTGCTTCGAAGTCTGTTACATTCTTTCAGAAAGATTTTGTATTCAATTTGCATCAGAATTGATGCAGGTTTGACTTTTCAACTTAAAGTTTAGTATTGATTATTTTCTACCTTAATTTTAAGCATAAGGAATTAAGAATTTTAGTGTTTCGTTATTGCTGGCAAAGCACGTGACATTGTTTTGAAGCCTCACGTGCTTGCTTTCAGGCAGTGCAGCGTTAAGTCGATCGGCGGGGAGAGAGACATACTTATCGTAAGAGGATGAGGATAGAGAAGGAGAGAGCAGAGACCGCGTGTATGAACGGTCGAGGCACCGTGGTTTGATGTAGCCGTTGAGAACAACGCGGTTATGCGCGAGAAGAAGATAGGGCAATGTAAGGCGTTGGCGAGAGAGAGATCGAGTGCGGTGCCCACGCGTGTGTGTGTATGCTCGCTAGCGTGGCGGGTATAAGTGCACCTTCGTTCGTTTTAGATTGAACATGATTTCCATTCCAGGTTTGAAAATCGATGATTCAATTTGATCCCCTTTTTCTCATTTATATTTTTCTATTATAGGTTAATTTCTTCGTAACAAATTTCCTTTTTGTGTAACTTAAACCTAGGCACTCACTATCCACACATGCATACACTCAAACCTTCACACGACTAGGTTTGTGCAGTTGACCCTCACATAATTGAGTGGATTGCACATCCCTATCAACCTCCCTTCAAGCACCTAAAAAAAAAGAAAATTGTCTGAGAATTAATTTCGGCAATATTGTTTCTTTTCATTCTTTTAGATTATAGCCTTCTTCATTCTTAAAGTCGGCTCGCAGGCTTGTTCCTCGGCAGCTGAGAATGCCACTTTTTGTGAATGACTTTTGTACCTTCATTACAGGAACCTCGTCAGCATTTTACAGAAGTAAAGTGCTTTGAAGTCTTATATATTCTTTTTAGAAGGAAAATTTTAATTTCAATTTGCATCAGAATTCGTACAGGTTGGAATTTTCAACTTAGAGTTAAGTATTTATTATTTCCAGCCTTAATTTTCAGCATAGGAAATTGAGCATTTTAGCGTTTCACTACTGCTGAATAAGCACGTGGTATTGTTTTGATACCACCACGTGTTCATGCTGTCAGGCAGTACGGTAGGCAGGCTGTATGATGAGGAGCAAGACGGACGTATGTGAGGCAAGCTGAGAAAGAGAGGGAGAAGAGAGTAGAACTGTCGAGGCACATTAAAGTGTGGTAGCCAGCGCGTGCAGCCCGGCAATGTGCAGGAAAGAGACATGCCTATATTAAGAAGATGAGGACAGAGGAGAGAGCAGAGACCGCGTGTATGAACGGCCAAGGCACGGTGGTTTGTTGTAGCCGCTGAGAACAACGTGGTTATGCGCGAGAAGGAGATAGCGCTATGTAAAGCGTTGGCGAGAGAGAGATCGAGTGCGGTGTCCACGTGTGTGTGTGTGTATGCTCGCTAGCGTGGCGAGTATAAGTGCACCTTCGTTCGTTTTAGATTGAACATGATTTCCATTACAGGTTTAAAAGTCGATGATTTAGGCTTGATGCCCCCTTCCATTATTTTTATTTTTCTATTTTAGGTTGAATTTTTCATGACAATTTTTTGGTATGACTTAAACCTAGGCACACATTGATCCACACAGGCACGCGTTTGTGCAATTCACCCTCACATAATTAAGTGGATTGCACATCCCTATCAGCCTTCCTTCAAGCACCTAAAAAAAAGGAAATTATCTGAGAATTAATTTCGGGCAATATTGTTTCTTTTTATTCTTTTAGATTAGAGCCTTCTTCATTCTTAAAGTCGACTCGCAGACGAATTTCTCGGGAGCTTGGAATGCCACGTAGGCATTCCGATAGTAAGCTCTCGGGTTACGAGCGAACAAAGGCAAACTTTGTCATCTGCACAGAGTCTGAATTAGTATGGCTTGAAATAATATTTCAAGCTACATTAATTTAGAAGAAACCGAACATTTATTTTCGGTTGGGTTTTCTCGTAACAGAAATAATATATCAAGCTACATTAATTCGGAGAACAAAAAACCGAAAATTTATTTTAGGTTATGGGGGGGGGGAGCTTCGCTGGTAACAAATCACACCGGAATTTTATCATTTCATCCCCAAAATTTAGGGTGACTTGTGAATGAAGGGGACCAAAGATAGAGATGTTCGGTGTCTCAAGAAAATTTATTTTTAATCGTGTCCTTGATTCCCTTTCGGGTTTTCCATGCGATATTTGTATAAGAAAAGGGAAGAGAGAGATGTGGGAGTTGTATAATTCTGATTAGTTAATTTTAATTATTTACTGTTTTGGTTTCCCTTTTCTTCCACTTTTTTCCAGGTTTTGGACAACAATAATTGCGAACATTACAAATTGCTATTATTATTATTTTTAAAATTTAATTCTGAAAAAGAAATTGACCATTCTTATTGTACAATCGCTAATTTAAAAATTATTGAGTAATCCTAATCTTAAAGAATCGACAATTCAATAATTTTAAACGCTTGAAGTTGCACAAACCGGGGTAAAAAGTGTCTAGAACTGAATCATTGTACGGTTAAATTGTTTGAAATTAAATCACTTTTAATTGAAAGCTTGAAAGTGTGAACATTGAATAATTTGTAAGCAACATTAAAATGCATTTTGGTTTTAAATCGGTATCTGAATAGTTTTCAAAATTAATCAGTAGGTTGTAATTTTCCTTTGAGTCTGGAAGTTTTCGATGCTTCCAAAAGAAAACGCAGTAGAATCACGCAGTTTGGTTGAGAATTCGACTATTTATTGAAGAACGCAATATACTTCTACTTGCATTTTTAGGCATATGGTAACTACATTTATGTTATTTAAAAGAATGTATTCTCCTATTGAATTGAATTGTATTTAATAATTATTATTATAAACGCTAAAGAGTCAAACGGCAAAAGTGTAATATAATTTT
>CAKNYM010037913.1:0-12700 GCA_932195095.1 Andricus curvator | reverse complement strand
AAGAATGGGCAATGAAAGAACAGTGGCGCAAGTTTTAAGAGGGAGACCGACTGGTAAGAGACCCCTAGGCAGACCGAGAAACAGATGGGAGAAAAATGTCAGGGATGATCTAAAAGAACTAGGACATGATTACTTAAACTGGATGGAGAATGCACAAGACCGAGATGTGTGGCGGTCTCGGGTAGATGAGGCAATGAACTTTCGAGTTCGAACTGCTAATCTATAATAATAATAATAATTCCTAATATTATTATTCAAATAACGGAAGAGCTACAGAAAAAAAATATGTTAAGTTATTAAATAACTTTTAGTTAATAATGCTGAAAAGGCAAGCAGCCTCTAGGTTTCGCGTCATCAATGTTTTTTAAAATGTTCTTATCTGTATTTTGCATATGACATTCGACGCCGAAAGTGTTCTACTCGTCTATAAGCATCTACATATAAGGCTGGATCCCTGAGCATACATGCATGACCTATCATATGGTGTTACTTCAACAATTATTTAGCTCTATTTTAAATACTGTTCAAACTCCAAGCATTGCCGCTTTCGGGAGGGTAGGGGAGTGTAGGGAAGTAGAATTACAAGAAGCCATAAACCCCCACTCTAAGCGCGTTCACGCTCGAATGCGTGGAGGAGAAGAATGCAGCTGACAAACTCCGAGCATTGCCGCGCGTCGGTTAGGTTAAAAATCTATCTCGAAAATCATTTTATTTACGTAGTGTACATACATGTGTGCAAAAAGTGATTCATATTGATTTCATATATGTATAACAAAATGAAAAATTCGTTTGACTGAAAAACTTCAAGATTTTGACCGGAAAAAAACCTTCAGATTTGGCCGTTTCGTTCCCAGCAATCTTCGGGGCGTTAGCTATGAAATTCAACAGTCGCGAGCGACGCTAAAGTGGGGGTAGCGCTCGAGCGAGAAACCGGGCAAGCGGCAATGCTCGGGGTGACAATGCTCGGTGTTTGGACTGTACTCTAAAAATATATAAATTTTAATGGAAAGAAATATAGCTCTATAAAGCTTGATAATAGTAATCTTACTGAAAACACTTGACTACAAAACGGATTTCAAACGACTTGCAATATCTAAAATCATGCGCTATGATGAGAGAGAGAGAGAGATAGAGAGAGAGAGAGACGATACAATTTCACAAATATTGGGTAGTAGAATGTGCTTTCAAATTGAACGAAAATTTTTGTTATTTAGCCCGGACATGGAGCCTTTTTTAACAATCACCCTTTAAAAAATCAGAGTATTCACGCCATTTAGATTAAGAACACCAAATCTCTCATGCTTTATGCAAATCTATGCATATCCTTAAGGATGTTCAAAATAAAACCGCTGCAGTACTGTTGACAAATTTTTGAAAATTTTAGCACTTTTAAATTACAAACTTAACTTAAATTTCACGTACTGGTAACAGAAAGTGATTTTCATGCATTTGTGAATAAACATGTATTTATAGAAATCCACTTTATTCTATTTTTATATATTAAAATAGTGTTCTTAGTTTTCTTTCATAAATAAATTGTGTAGTTTTTACCATATTATAATCCACAGATATTTCAAACTATCAATTCCACAGAATAATATAGATAGAATTCGAAATCTCGACCTAACCTATGAGTCACTTCATATGCATTTAATTTTAGCTCTTTACAAAGATTTCAGGATAAATATTTCACCTGTACAGTCAAAAACGTGATCAAAGGGAAAATCCTAAGTGAATTATACCATTTTTACAACTGAAATTAATTATTAGTGTGGAAGCTAAAACGAGCATACTGTAAAATTATCATCTTTGAATTTCAGTGCACACTGTACATGAAATTTAATATACGTGAGTAGAAAAAAAACTTCCCATACATGTGCACTTATATTCGGTCAGAGTTTTCTAACAGTGAGGTAATTGTCATGAGCGAGAACTTGTGAAAGTTTTTGAAAAAGTACTAAAGACAGGTTGGCTGCAAATTTGTCAATTGTTTTCAAAATTTTGCCCTAAGCAATAATATTTTAACACTTGAATTATAATCCTGCAATTTTTTAAATATAGAATTTTTGATAAATGAAAGATAACCATTTTAAACTTATTATTCTTGATTGTTATTTGAAGTGCTTCTTTTATAAATTCTCTGCCTGTCCCTGATTTCCACGTTTCCCTAACCTGCGGCCACCATGATTAAAGAGACATGAAAATAAGTTATTTGTAAAATTGTTAGGTTTTAATGATTCTTATAATAGTTATAATAGATAAGTAGAGTATGTATGTAAGCCTCTTTGTAATAAACTGTTAATATTAGGTTTTTTGGAACAAATTTTTACTAATTTTAAATTGGAATATGAAACCAAATGAAGATACTGCTCGAATGAAAAGGAGAATTTTATCGCGGATTACACTAAAAATTGGGTAATGGAAATTTTCACAATTAATCAAATAATAATTCAGAACTAGTTACATCTATCCTTAAAGACTATCAGCTTACACGCTTATTGCTTGTTAGAAATGTCATCAACCTTAATGTCTTCTTACAATGATTGCAATCATCGAGCTATTGGAATTAAACCTAACGAAGTTACCGCTGACAAGAAAACAAAATTTTATTGTGAATATCGAAAAAGTTTAAACTAAATAGTCATCACAAGGAACCAACAAATTTAAAACGAGAGAAAACGTATGTATTGGCAAGTATAAACACATTAAAAAAAGATTACACTGCAAATTGGATAACAGAAATGTTAACATTTATAATGAAAGCAATAACTTTCAAAAGTTAAACACTCTGACACTAGTAAGAAAGCTTGAAAGTAAATCGTATGTAAAATAGTTCGAATTCGATGATTCTCATAATAGTTGCATAAGTAATTCAAAATTATAAAACACTTTTATGTATTTGAAAATTAAATCATTTATTTAAAAAAGTATTATTTAGTTCACGGAAAAATAAAGATTTGACTGTATTACAGAATTTTTTTGTTTAAATTATGAAAACCGATTCAGTGTTAAGACATCATGGAACCAAAAGTAAAAATCTCCTTGATTGTCCGAAGTTTTACATCAATGGTTTCTCAATTTATAGAAACGAAATTTTAATTAATTGAAGAAAAATTAATATGCATTTCATAAGGTGTGAAGCTGTTTTAAGTCAAACTACAATTCTTTATTTTAATCTATGTTTTGTCAATAAGTCAAGTAATCGGCTGGTATCGATAAACAGCTTTTATATATTTTTTCTCGTGTTCTAATATTATTTTATGTCGAACATTAATTTCACAGAAATTTTGTATTGTAATTATAATGACGTCATCTGAATGGAATTTTGTTTATCAGGAATTGTTTATTATTATATAAAATATGAAACCAACGGCATATGCTGTCGGCCCGCATCAAAGGAATTTGGAAACCATTTTTTTCAAATTCAATATGACACAATTGCAATAAGTATTTAATATAAGTTATTTCGTACACCGCTGAAAGTTCTAGAAACTATTATGCAACATTGGTTCATTATATCTGATGCTAGTGAACAACCAGTGCATCAAGATCTCTAAAATCAACACGTCTAAACAAGTCTAGACATTATTATTATGTTCTGGATAGTGACGTAGATTTTTAGAACACAAACTCCAATAATGATTTAGCAATAAATGAAAGAGCTCTCAGTCACATCTCTTATCTCACGTTCACGCTCAAAACTCGACACGGGGATACAGAATTTAAGATCCTGAATATATGATCCACCATAAGAAATGCTTTATTTCTTTGGTGCCTTTCTTGTTCCTATACTATTCAATTAACTTTTGAATATTTTTTTTTAATTTTAATAATATTACCTTTATTATCTTCAAGTTCTAGAAGGTTCTACCTTATAATCGACATATCTATAGACACCCGTAAAATTCATTTCCCAGAATTGAGGAGTATCATTTGATGACGCCATCAAGAAATATTTTATAAACTTAGCACGGACACGAAGCACTACAGCTGCAGAATTTTCTCAATGTTTGTAAGGTAGTCCATAGTGGTGGCACTCCTATGTATAGTTTTGAAGGCATTATGTTTTAGTGCCCGGGGGAACCGCTAGGTGGCGCTGAGAGTCAGTACAATGCAATGCGCATGTGCAACCATAATATTTTCAAATATTTCGAAATCTCGAAATTGGAAATTAGTCGAAGTGTCAAATTGAATTTGTTGTGTTAACTTTGTTGTATAAAATTTTCTGCAAGTTTTGTTGTGTATCTTGGTATACGTACTGTGTGTACTATTTTGTGCTGATGTAGGGAAATGTGTTGATTGGTAAGTATTGAATTAAAAAAAATAAAGTACCATTTGCTTGATTTGAGGCTACTTTGTTGTTTTCATATTTCGAAGCAGTAACAAATAAATTAAAAAGGATATAAATAAAAGTCTTTTTGAGAGATTAGGAGGTTTTTTTCTTCAAGCAAAGTTTGTCGTTTATAAAAATTTCTTTGTTAGAGAAATAAAAAATATTATTCTAAGACATAATCTCAAATGTAAAGCCAATTAATCCTTTGCATTACAACAAATCATACTTCTAGTATTTAAATATATATTTTACGTATGAAAAATCTTTTTATATTTATCAATTTTGATAATTTTGATATTTTATTACACGAAATTAAGCGAAATTAAATATTTACGAGAATTTGGGGGAATCAGAGTTTGGAAACAATTGCTGTCAGGGATTTGTAGGTTCATTTACTTATAGTGTCCGGGGGAACCGCCAGATGGCGCTGATTTTGAAACCAAGTCTTCAAAACGATACATGGGAGTGCCACCACTATGAGGTAGTCCACTAAAAAAAAAAATCTCATGACCAGCAATCTCAGACAAGAGGTTTGATATCAACTGGGAAACTCATTTAAAAATCTGAGTTACATATTGTATATTGTACATAGAACCATAACAATACATAGAACAAAAAGAATGTATAGGCTGAGTCTATGATCGGCCGATGACTGTTTATAGTTGACAGTTTCTTATTTGAAGTTCAGGCTAGACACCGCGTCGCCAAGATGCAGTACAATTCACCTCTTTTATATTAATGATTTATTCACTATTTCTCACATTATTGCTTTTTCTGTCATAAAAGTCTAGAATTTTCAAAATTCTAGACGTTTAAAGAAAATCCTTTGATATTTGCTGGTAACCCGATAGATAATGGAAAGGCTCTTGGGAAAAGAATGTGTCCTCGATATGAAATACAATATCCCCTATGCTTAAAATCAAAGGAATGCTTTCCTAAAATATAATGAGTGATTAGACCCTATGAATGCTGCGTAGGCTACGGTCTTTAATTTTGCAGGTGGTCTCGATGGATAAGAGAAACGTAGGAAGTCGTGGGAAAAGAATAAATTAAAATATTTCTTACGTGCTTCAATTCGAATAAATGTTTTCATAAACATAATGAGTGAGAGTCAACGCATTTGAAGCTTATCGGAACTATCATAAACCATACCGATTCATTAAAAAAATGTCACCCTAAAAGACTCATTTCACACCATATGTTAAAAGAATGTGTCCTCGAGATGAAATACAATATTTCCCGTGCTTAAAATCAAAGGAATGCTTTCATAAAACATAACGAGTAATTAGACCCTATGAATACTGCGTAGAGGCTACGGTCTTTAATTTTCTAGGTGTTCCCGATCGATAAGAGAAACGGTAAGAGTCTTGAGAAAAGAAGAAATTGAAATATTTCGTATGTCCTTCAATTCGAAGCAACGTTTTTCATATACATAACCAGTGAGGGTCAACGCATTAAATGTCACCATGAAAGACTCATTTCACGCCATACGTTGATCAATTCCGAGAAATTTCTTGCACACTAAACAAATAACCTTCAAATTCCTTCTAGAAGCTTCCTGGGTCAATCACCTTACCAAATTTTTACATGTACCCTCAAAAATATTTACCCCCACTTATCAATTCTGAGAAATCTCTCTTGTACACTAAACATATAACCTTCAAATTCCTTCTAGAAGCTTCCAGGCCAACCACCTTGCGAAAATTCTAGATGTCGGTGACATGTCGGTGCAGGGATCTATATCCAGAACTCCCCCTTTTATACTACTTGGGTTAAAAATGAACCACGTGGAAGGAGAAATAAATTAGTTTGTTTTTACAGAATAATTGATTTTTCTCGAAAAAGGCAGGTCATTACGCAAAATTATATACAGAATATAAAAGACGCGACTCATTAAAATGATTTTTTATCGTAATTATTTTTATAATTATGCATTCTTAGGGAGATGTGCGAAGGAAATTGTTGTAACGTAGTGTGAATTATCTATCCCGCTTATGGAGAGGTCTTCAAGTATGCATCTTTTACATTCTTCATCATTTGCCAGTATGATCAGCTGTTTTAAAAAAGATTAATTTTTGTGTAAAACCAGACAAATTTACTATAAGCGACCTCTAAATATCATCTGATTCATGTCTCTTTTCACGTGGTTCATTTATAACCCAAAGGGAACAGAAAAATCGAGTCTGCTAATTGAGATTCGGAATTCTTTTTTCTTTTATATACCCCTTATAGATATTTTAATTTATAATTGATTATTATTAATTTTCGCCTTATTTCATTTGCTACAAAAATATGTCTTTGCATATTTATGGCGAATAGATCCCTTATTTTCATGGAAAAATGTAGATATTATGTTTTTCATTGAATTATTCTTTTAAGTTGATGGTAATCATATTTTTTAACATTTTTTCCATGATAATATTAGTATATGATCTTTACAGTACGACATTGCAATCAATTTTATTTTTCAAAAACTTGTGCTCAGTCATAACACAAAACTTGTTGTTTTGCAGAAATTTGTACGAATATAGTATTTATTAAAATATGCAAAAAAAATTTAGTTATAAATAATGTTGAAATTTCATAACTATATGAGATATAAATGATTCCTGGGGAAAGAAATAACAAAAATATGTAGAACTTTAATTTTCAACCGCTGGACTATGAGGATCTATATGGACGTTTTTACCTGCGTTTATTGAGGCTCCTAAAAGAGAAAAAAGAGGCAAAAGACAGCAGGAAAATGCAGAAGATGCCGAAAATAAACAACGTTTAAAAAAATGCCGTCATATGTAAAAGTTTGAATATAGTCCAGGCATCTTGCACGAAAAAATTTATTTTCATCTGGAACGGTTTGTTACTTATGTTATTAATGCCGTTGCCGTTTTCCGTAGGATATTTGCCGAACGAGCTATTTAAAAAACTTTTTCTGTTTAAAAATAGCAAAAAATGTGTTTTTTTTTAAAGAGTCCTAACTCTTGACCTATGAAGGCTTGAAGATGGTTTTTTTTACATTTACACATAATTTTCTACATGAAAATTTTTTCTCTGTCATCATTAACATAGATTTACCCACAAAAGAATTATTTTCAAAAAACTAAACACGAGTAATTTGCTCTGAAGAATACGTCAAAAGTGGTAAAGTTTGGGAGGCCATAACTTATGACACTTTGAGGTTCGGTCATTGTTCTTTTTAGAATTACTCGAAATTGCGTACACTTTAATTAGAATGGAGAATATTTTTTCGTAAAATTGACAGGTTCTAAAGTACAAATATTAACTTCAGAATTGGGTTTTTAGCCTCCTTTTTGAAAAAAAAATCGGGGTTCTTTGAAGACATACAACTCGGCGAATTTTTCAGAATTTTCTAAAGTTTACGAAAGCAGTCTACGAAAACACTGTTTTTGGAAAATTGTTCAAAAATATTTTCGGGAAGCGTCGTAGTCATGTTTGGAAAAGTTCAAATTCCCATCCCATTGAAATTCTCAGTGAAACGCTATAGAAAACGAACGCGGTGAAAAATTACAAGATGCCTGGACTAATATGACGAGAGTTTTTTAGACGGAAAGTTATTGTTTTTAGTGGTAATGTTGATCCACTGCAATTTGCCTTTCTATATGTAGGGTGCTTCAAACCTTCCTTGCCACTCTGCAATAGTAAATTTTGGATTACAAAATAAACGGTAGGGCTGTTAATGAATTTTCCTTACATATAAATCTCTGTAACAATTTCAGAACTTTGCAGGTATGAAAATGGAATGTGCGTTATTTTCAATACTTTTCACGTATAAATTATATGGAAACAATCAAATATTTATAAAGCAGATCGTTATGTCTTGTAGTCTTAAGAAATAAGAATATTCTCTCCATTTTCAGTACTGAACTTTTTTTTAATGAAAAATTTGGACAAAGCAACCATTTTTTACATAACAATTGAAACATTTGTTACCGTATTGGTAAAAGTATAGGAAATATGATTGTTTGTTGTTTTGGTCAAAATATATATTTTTGTACTCAGGAGCCGTGTATAAATTACGTGAAGAAATTAATTACGTCAAAAAAATTATTTATCGGAAAATTCCCGTAATGGGGCATAATACTATGTCTGATTTTTCCCCTTACATTAACCATGTTAGAATTGCAAGAGCCCATACTGCTGGAGAATATTCTTCTTTCTACGTGTAGATTAATATATATTCATTTTGTCGAATAAATACGTCCAAATTATACAAATAATATTAAAAGTTGAAACCCTCAAGTATATTGTATATCATATTTTACTGGAGAAGTAAGAGAAGAAACGTATTTCTTGTTTATTAGTTCGTTATTAAATATTATAGGATTTTGTTAATTTTATACTTTTAATATTTTTAAATGTTGAGTTAGAATCGCAATTTTGATTTTTTTTAAGTGTTTCAATGAAACAATTTCTGCACTTGAGCTCTCGAATTTAAATTCGCCGGACGCTCGAAAACGCTAAAAGCGTTGCCCGGGTCTCAAGGAATGGGAATTTTCAAATTCACAAAATTAATTTTCTAGATGTAGGCTTCTATATTTTAACAAGGCATATTTAGAATTCTTATGTCTTAAAATTAGTTTTAGGAATACAAATTAAAAACTGACATTTTTCAACTTTCGCAGACAAAAAGTATCGAGGCCACTTCAGATTTAAAACAACTTCCAGCGAGAAAGTTGTTCTATATAGTTCAAAGAAAATGTCTGGAATATTTTAGATAAATTAATTCAAAATTGACTGAAATATGTACTTTGTACAATAGTACGAGAGTCGGGTGAGTTATTGGATCCGAGAGCTCAACTGTACCTACGATAACGATAACATGTTTTCTTATTTATAAGTTTCTTTTTGAAGTTGTACCTACATTATTCAGATTTTTTTCACGAGTGCAGAAAGATAAGTATGAGAGTAGAGAATGTATAAGTACAAAATCAAATAATGTAAAAAATGCCCATAAATATTATTATAATTCTAAGGAAATAATTATTGTATGCGAAGGACATTATTTGTACATTTTTATTAGTGTATTGATTAATAAGTTCACGTGTTTATTATGGTTACAATTTAAAAGCAAATAATATTCAATAAATGCTCATATATTGTAATAATAATGACTATTGTAATTAATCATTCTAAGAAAAGAATTATTCGTCTAAGCGAATAAAAAAATTTCTAATGGGGTCATTAAAAAAAAACTCTTTTGTTTTTAAATTTTAACTTAAAATATTAGAATAGAAAGTTTAAAATGAAAAACGCATCGGTGGATATTTCCATTCACGAAAATATTGGAAGAAAGTGAATAGCCAGAATATAGTTCGGAAAGACCAGTCCAGGTATAAGGGTTCTAAATTTTTTGCAGTTCGACTCATGTACACGGCACACTCTCTTCACCTACCCCACTCACACACGTAAGCATAAAGCACTGGTTCGTGGCACTAACGCCACGCGTTGCTGGTTCCCAAACTAAACCTAACTGAGCCTTCCCCTGCCGTCTCGCTCCCCTTAGCAAGCTTCAAGCTGCCCGCTGCATTGTCGCCTCTGTACCTATCTTCCCTCTACGATGTCAGTACTATTCGTTTTTTCCAAACGGCAACACTGAGGACAGGCTATCGCGAAATGGCGCCAGGTGAAATACATGGTGTGCGGTCTCCTTGTAGTACTTCGTGGTATCTCCCATTGTATCTCCAGACGATGGTCTCATTGCACACAAGATGCCGTGCGGAGCCATGGGGCGGAGGATCCATCCAGTCGACCCCAATGCGCACGCGCTCTGCAGCCGTAGTCCGTAGAGCGTGCTGGACCGCGCGTTATTTTCAAATTTGTCAGACTGCTCCTTGCCCCTTATGATAGGCAACTTAGAAAAATTGTGTTTGGATAATGAGGTTCAAGGTGTATTTACACGCTCTGTCTGCTGGTCGTCAACCAGCCAACATATCGAAATGTTCATTCACACCTCCGGAAAATTCAGTGAAATATAGTAATATTTTAGTTATCTTCTAAAACTCACTGGAAGATAACTAAAATATTACTATATTTCACTGAATTTTCTGAAAGTGTGAATGAATATTTCGATATGTTGGCTGGCTGACGACCAGCAGACAGAGCGTGTAAATACACCTTCATGCTGCAAAACTAATCTCAGGTGGCAGCACCGAGCCGAGTACTAGACCAACTAGATATCTTTGACTAGACCCTCTGTCAATGAGATACGAATTTCAAGAAAAGAAATTTTATTAGTAAGTATAAAGTGCCATTTATACCTTGTAAAAATAACCAAATATATTTTTCAAACTTTTTTATCAATATTTATCATATAGCATTCGTAAAAGGTTGATAAATCGTTTTCTGACTGTCACATGCAAAGTGAGGTTAGGTTTACTATAGTTCACCATATATCTCATTGTATGTATAATTTCCACTGAAATATGAAATACCTTCGTATATAAGCACTAAACATATATTTAAAGATTATTTACCCTCATATATTTAATTATAAGCAACCGTACACCTAGCAGCCCTATCCGACCACCCGACTTTTTGTACAGCAGCCGTTGTCGCTTACAAGTTCCACATGACGGGTGAACTCATCCGCTAGCCACCAGATAGCGCCTCATTCGTCCTGTTCCAGAAAAACGTTGAGTCTTATGTGTCAAAACTCTTAAAATAATAAAATAGCGGTTCTTAACTTATTGTTATGGCTTTTGGTGTTAATAGTGAGATGTAGTGTGTTTTCATGAATCTTTTGACCAGTTGAATATGGGTCGTTACAAGGGCAGGTCGTGTATAGTGCCCTTTTGTAATTCGGGGTACAAATCCTTCACATATTATTAAAGAATAATGTAAATAGAAGTCAAATTAAATATTAAAAAAAAAATTGTTACACACATAAGTTAACAGAACAGGAAATGTCAGTGTTTTGTCTTTATACAAAAGTAATGTAAGAGTTTATTGTTATAAGCAATTTTATGGAACCTAAACAAGAATTATTTATTAAATTATAAAAACAAATTCTTAATTGCTTCAAAAAATGTATGCTGGAAAACATACGTTGTTGTTTAGAGAAAATTAGGCGATATGTATGTTTCCAATTTGCAAAAAAAGATGTCTACGAAGTTCTATTCGAATTTTGTGCTTTGTTTTTCAGAAACTCCGAATTCTTTATAATCCTCAATAATTTTTGACCTAATTGAGATATTTATTGTTTTCTTCTTGTTTTGATAGCGTTTATTATCTTATTTTGAAATCCACAGAAAAATATAAAAAAGGTTTAAAATTAATAAAATGGCGGTTTTTCTAAATATATGAAGTCGCTTTTTCAAAAAAACCCACTTATATTTTTTGCCAATTTTTTGTTGAATATTTACTTTCATAAGGAAGATATCTTGTGAGTTTTATGGGGACTAAATAACTTTGGTCGACAGGAGAATTTTTTTTTGATAAAATCGAATTTTTCTCGCAAACAACGACAGATATGAAAAAATGTTGAGATAAAACTTTGTACGTCTAAAAAAGTTCTATGCAAATAGCCCCTTGCTCTTTTACGATATTTTGCATAATTTGCGAGAATAATTCAACAATTACATTTTTAGGAAAAAAATAATTATCCCATCCTCAAGAATGGTTTAGCCCGCATAAAGCTGATATGATGCCTTTCTTCTATTAGCAGAAACTTTGTTTAAATATTGGGAAGAATGAAAAGGTGCCATTTTCCAGAAAATCTTTTATTCATTTCATAAAATTTTGAGAACATGAAAAAAATATTTTCTGGAAAATCCCAGCTTTTTATTCTTCGCAATCTTTTTGAAAAGATTCTGCAAAAATATCGCAAAAGAGCAAGGGGCTATTTGCATAGAACTTTTTTAGACGTACAAAGTTTTATCTCAAAATTTTTTCATATCTGTCGTTGTTTACAAGAAAAATTAGAAAATTTGATTATATAAAAAAAATTCTGCTGGCGACAAAAGTTATTTAGCCCGCATAAAACCCACAAAATATCTTTATTATGAAACTAAACATTCAACAAAAAATTGGCAGAAAATATAAGTGTGGATTTTTTTTAAAGCAGCTTTTCATATTTTGTAGAAGAGCCACCGCCATTTTATTAATTTTGAAGCTTTTTATATTTTTCGATGGGTTTCAAAGTAAGACAATAAACGCTATCAAAATCCAAAAGAAAACGATGAATATCTCGATTAGGTTATTATTATGTTATTATTAATTATAATATTAGGATTTTTTATTTGTTGCAGGTGGGTTTAAAGAGACCTTATTTAGTCCCAGGTGTATGGTAGTACTAATATTGTATGTTATTTAGTTGTGCATTTTACAAAAATATACTGAATTTGTTGATTT
>CAKNYM010037912.1:25741-82012 GCA_932195095.1 Andricus curvator | reverse complement strand
TTTTTGAAGATCTCACATATGTCGAAAAAAATCTAGAAAAGTTTGATCTAATTTTTTTATTTTACGGGATTTGCAAAATATTGTGGAAAATTAGAGTCAGCTTAAAAGATGTTCAGTACTTATGGAAGATTTGAAGAAATTTAAAAATGTTTTATAAATTTTCGAAAAACAATTCAAGGCGAAAGGTGGTAAGGGAGGTCAGTGAAGTGAAGGGGTTGTGTGGAAGTGTGGGGAGGCTGTTTTGTAGGGTTAATAGGGTTAGGAGGAAAGTTAAAAGTGATAATTTGGAGGTTAGTTGTCGAGGACGGAAAAGTGAGAGAGAAGATAGGGGACAGCAGATCGATAAAACAGGCCAGCATGTTTGTCACGAGGAGTCCAGTGGGCCCCGGTAGAGGGCAGCAGCAGGTTGAAAACAACCCCGGTACTGATGATCTCACTGTGACCGGCAAAACAGGGAGGGGTAAGGGTGATGCCGGGGATAGCGATGATGGCGAGTATGCTACGCCAGGGTACTTCAGGTGGGGAGAGAAGGAAGGGGAACTAGCTGACAGGAAGACTCGAGGTAGGCCGTCAAATCGGGAACTCCTTAATAGATCCAGAGCTAGCAGTTTAGGATCGAGACAACTTTTTGATAAATGGAGACAGGGGGGAGGGTTTGCGGATAAAAGCGATGAGGGGGAGAAGACGGAAGACAGTAAAAGATCAAGGGAAGAAGAAGAGGGGTATGAGCAGGGAGATGAAAAGTTGCGGAAAAAGATAAAAAAGAAGTCTCCAACGGAGAGGAATAAAGCAACAAGGAAAGTCGATCTAGAGAGCCTGGAAAATCTAATTAAGGGTTTTAGAGAGGAAACGAACCGAAGTCTGAATGGCATGCAAAAGCGAGGGGAGGAGGTTTGGGAAGAAATGAGGAAAGTTAGAGAGAAGTGGGAAGAATGGGATCTGGTGTGGCGGCAAGAAAAAGATAAAGTTTGGAAGCAGTTGGAGGATATTGAGAAAAATCAAAGGATAAGTGAGAAAGAGAGAAAATCGGATATGGAGAAATTGGCAGAAAGAGTGAGAAAGCTAGAGTGTAAGACTGAGGATATAAAGAAAGGGAATGAAGGGGTAAGAGAAGGAGAGAGTATAAAAGAAAAGAATGAGAACGTTATCCTAGAAAATGTGAGAATGAAATCAAGATTGAGAGAGTTGGAAAGAAAAATGGAAGTAGAAGAGAAGAAAAAACGGAGTAGCAATATAGTGATTAGAGGAATGAAAGTGGATAGTGAATCAGGAAGAGAAGAAGTGGAAAAGTTGATGGGTGAAATTGGGGCAAAAGTGCACGTGGAAGAGGTAAATGGAGTCGGAAGGAAGATGGAAGGTAAATCGCGCATGTTTATAGTGAAAGTGAGAAATGAGGAAGAAAAAGTTGATATCTTGAGAAAGAAGAAAGCTCTAAAGGGAAGGGAAGAAAGGATAGAGGAGGATTTGACGTGGAATGAAAGAAGAAGAAAGTGGATGATGAAACAGAAAGCATGGAGTGAAAGAGTGAAAGGGAACACGGTATGGATAGGGAAAGACAGAATGTGGATAAATGGGAATGTGTGGATATGATGTGATGAGGAAGATAAATTGAGTGAAGTGTGTAGGGAAGGCCCATGGCGACGAGGGCAAAAAGTGGAGACTAAGGATATAAGGGAGGAGGTAATGGGAACAGTAGAGTGTGAAAGGAAAGAAGTAGGAGAAAACGGAGCGACGGGGTTTCCAAAAAAGTAGGGAGGGGATATAAGGACGAAAAAAGGGAGAAAGGAAGGAAGAAAGAAGTGAGAGTAGCGTTTTGGAACGTATCAGGACTAATGAATAAAGATGAAGGATTCTGGGAAGAGTTGAAGAAATGGGATGTAGTGATGTTGAGTGAAACCTGGGTAGATGAGAAGGAGTGGAAGAGAGTGAAGAGGAAGTTACCCAAGGGATATATTTGGCAGATGCAAGGGGCAAAGAAAGATAAGGTGAAGGGAAGAAAGAAAGGGGGTATGGTGTCAGGAGTGAGGAAGGAATTGGTGGGAGAAAAGAGAATAGAAATGGGATTTGAGGAAACTGATGGAGTTATAACGAGAATGGTGAAGATAGGA
Source organism: Andricus curvator (assembly GCA_932195095.1). Lineage (NCBI taxonomy): Eukaryota > Metazoa > Arthropoda > Insecta > Hymenoptera > Cynipidae > Andricus > Andricus curvator. The sequence goes on along the minus strand of CAKNYM010037912.1, from coordinate 79,904 downwards.
AAAAGAAAAGTGAGGATAGTTTGCGTTTATAGGAGAAGGGGAGAAAAAGAAGGTTGGAGTGTGATTAGGAAATGGGTGGCGAAAAAGGATGACGAATTAGTGTTGATAGGAGGTGATCTGAATGCGTGGACGGGGGAACAGGGAGGGGAAATATGGGATGAAGAGTGTGAGACTTTCAGGAGAAAATCGAAACACAAACAGGTGGACCAGGAGGGTAAGACTATGTTGGAAATCCTGGGAGAAACAGGGTGGTTTATTTGTAATGGGAACTCGGAAGGGGATGAGGAAGGCGAGATTACGTTTGCAGGGAAAGGGGAAACAGTGATTGACTACATTCTGGCCGAGGAAAGGATAAGGAGGCTGTTAAAAAGAATGGAAGTAGGGAACGAAATAGGGTCAGAACACTTCCCGGTCATTGCAACGTTGAAATGCGGGAATTGGAGAAGAGAGGGAAGGAAGAAGGAGGGAGCGACACGGAAAAAAGCAAAGATGGGTAAATGGGGAGTTGATAAGCTGAGAGAATATACGGAAAGAATGGAAGAAGAGAATGGTTTGATTGAAGATGAGGGAGGTGTGGAGGAGATGTTGTGTAAGATGAGGGGAAGGGTAGAGAAGATAGTGGAAGAAATTAGGCCAAGTGAGGAAGAAAGAAGGGAGAAGAGAGGATGGTGGGATGCGGAATGTGTAGAGAGTAAAGAGCGCATAAAGCTATCATTAAAGAATTGGAGAAAAGGAGAGATAGACAAAAAGGAGTATAATAAAAGAAAAAGGGAACACGAGAAATTACTGGATGTCAAACGACAGGAGGAGAAGGTAAGGTACATGGAGGAGGTAGAAAAAGCAATAAAGGAAGGAAGAGAATGGGAGGTGATCAATAGAGAAAGAAGTGAATGGAAAGGAATCAATGAAGAGATAAGTATGGATGAATGGACGGCATATTTCAAGAAATTGCTAGGAGGGGTGGATAGCAAGGTGAGGGGGGATGGTAGAAAGATCAAGGAGGGAGGAATAGAAGGTGGGAATGAGTTGACCAGAGAGGAGGTGAATCAAGCAATTGAGAAGTTAAAAAGAAATAAGGCGACAGGAGAGGATGGGATGGAAAATGAAGCGTTAAAATTTGGCGGAAGAAGGGATAGAGAAGAGATTTGGGAAGTATGTAATAGAGTATGGAGAGGCGAAGGATGGCCGAAGGAGTGGAGAACAGGTTTGGTAGTTCTTTTATTAAAGAAAGGAGGGGGGCAAAAAGTGGAAGATTATAGAGGAATCACTCTCATGCCAGTAACGTATAAGATTAACGCGGAGGTGCTTAGGAAGAGATTAGAAGAACAGGTAGAGGAGAAAGAAAGTATTCCACACAATCAAACAGGATTCAGAAAGGGGATGGGGACAGTGGATAACATTTTCGTACTAAATTATTTAGTTAACAGGAACCTGGGACTGAAAAAAGGAAAACTAGTCGCACTTTTTGTAGATTTTAAGGCAGCTTTCGACTCGGTGAATAGAAAAGTTTTGTGGAAGGCAATGAAAGAAAGGGAGGTGGACGAAGATCTGATTGAGAGGATAAAAGAGGTCTTTACGGAGACAAAGACAAGGGTGAGAATAGGGGAACAGAAAGGAGAGGAATTTTGGACAGGGAGGGGTCTTAGGCAGGGGTGCCCGCTAAGCCCGTTGTTGTTCAGCATCTTGTTAGCAGACCTAGAAAAGAAAATGGGAAGGAAAGGTAAAGGGGGTATTGTCCTAGGAAATAAGAGAATATACTCGTTAGCGTACGCGGACGATGTGTTGCTTCTGGCAGAGAATGAAAGTGGAATGAACTTGCTAATGAAAGGATTCGAAGAGTACGTGAGAGAGAAAGACCTGACAATTAATGTGACAAAGACAAAGATAGTATGTTTCAGGAAGAGAAAGAATGAAGTAAAGTATGGATGGAAGATAAATGGGGAAATGGTGGAAATGGTAGAGGAATTTTGTTATTTAGGATTCTGGTTCGAAGCGGGAGGTGGAAACGATCTGCAAGTGAAAAAAAGGATGGAAAGTGCGAGTAAGGTGATGGGTCAAGTTTGGGGGATTGGAAAAAGAAGATTCAAAGAGGACTGGAAGATGAGAGTATGGCTGTTTGACTCACTGGTATGGTCTGTGATGTGTTATGGAGTGGAGATTTGGGGATGGAAGGAGTACAAAAAAGTAGAAAACATGCAAGAGAGATTTCTGAGATGGGTTATGGGAGTGAGTTGGAACTGCCCAGGTTATATGTTGAGAGAAGAAACAGGAAGAGAGAAATTGGTGATAACGCAGAGGAAAAGGGTATGGAATTTCGAAGAGAAACTTAAGAGTGGTAAGGGTAGCAAAGTTGCACAAGCATGCCTGCAGGAAATATTAGATAGAGAGAGGAGAGGAAACACGGGACATTCAAGATGGGAGGAGGAGAGATGGAAAGTGAGAAGAGAATGGAGAATGTGTGACGAGGGGAGGGAGTGGCAGGTAGCAGAGGGGGAAATGAGTAAGAAGCAGGAAGAGCAGAGGTGGGAAAAGATTATAGAGTCAAAATATAATAAATGGTATAGATTCATCAAGATGGAAGGGGTCCCAGAATATTTAGGGAAATTGAAAAAGGAGAGCAGGTGGTCCAGAATGATACGCTTCAGAATGGGAGAAGCTATGAATGAGTGTAAATATTGGATGAGTGAAGAAATGAAAATGTGTAGGGTATGTGGGTATGAAAGGGAATCTTGGGAGCACGTGTTGGAGAGATGTACAGGGGAAGAGGAAGGGGGAAAGAGCGTTGTAGATAAAGTTAGGTGGATACTGAGCGGTTGTGGACAAGGGGAAAAGTGGATGAAGAGCTTAGAAGAGAAAAGGGAAGAGAGAATGCATGGGGAAGGTGAAAACCAAAATTGAAATATGGATAAGGAAAATTAGTGTTGCGTGTCTTTGAAAAGCTTGAAGAATAATGGTAAGAGGAAACGGAAGCCCTGGAAGGTCTCGCGCACTTGTTAGATAATAGTTATTAGCTAGTAAGATAATAGTTAAGAACTTGTAAAAAATAAGAAGGCGAAGCGACTATAGGTTAAGATAAGCATAAGGCATAGAGGATAAGAGAAATTGTAAAAGATGTAAAGGGAACGGAGCCCTCAAACCCGTAAAAGGGAGAGTAATAAAATACTACTACTACTACTATAACTAATTTAAAAATTTAACGAATAAAACATGGAAAATGTTTTTTACTTCGAACAATTAATTCTTGGAGAATATTTCAAAAGATTTCGAAAATTTTGAAATCAAAATCTGAAATATTTTAAGGACACTTCTTTAAAGTTTTCAAAATTTTAAAAATTTAGGAAAAATTTGACTCATTTTAAAAGATAATAAGAAGGTTTAAAAGTTTTGCAAAAATTTAACAATAATTTAACAATTGAAGGGATTAAAAATTGAAAATAATTTATATTTGGAAAAAATAATGCTTAGACAATATTTCTGAAGATTTAAAAAATTTTAAAAGAAAAATCCGAAATATTTTAAGGAAACTTCTTTCAAGTTATTAAAATTAACACCAAAAAAATTAGTGAAAGTGCAGCCTATCAAGACGTTAATTTAAGTCTTAACAGAATCTTAAAATAAAATATTTTTTATTTTTGCAAAAAAAAATTTGAATACAAAAAATTTGTTGAAAAAAATTATGCAAAAAAATTGTATGCAAATAAAAGTTTGAAAATAATTTTGTAAACAAAAATTTCTTGAAAAACCTTTTTTAAAAAAAAATTTGTTTGAAAAGAAATATTTGAAATGACTTTATATGAAACAAAAAATTTTGAAAAAAACTTTTAAAAAAACTTGATTGAAAACAATTTTTGAAAAACAAAATTTTTTACAAAGAATTTTTCGAAAAAAAATTCCAAAGTATGGTTTTGTTTTGAATTCGCACGATGTAGCGAAATGAAATTGGTAGGGCGGAGGGGAATCCTCAATTCTTGTCACCTCTACGCTTCTACTTCGTAGAACCGGCGGAGAATTTCCGAGAAATATACTTCCCCAAACAAATGAAATAAAAATAGCAGAGCAGCTCTTTAAAACTGCTTTCTTGGACACTTCTTATATTATCTAATTAAATGGTCTTTACTTAAACTTAAATTAAGTAAATAAATTGATTAAAATTAAATAAATTAATTTAAAAAGTGTCTAATGTTCTGTGAGCTTTTAACACTTTTCACATTTCCCCATTTTTTATACCAATAACTGAGTTATTAGCGTCAACCTTAAAAAAAAAACCAAATAAAAAAACAAAAAGATAAAAAAAAGTTTTAAAAAATCTAGGGCTTTCAATTTCAGCAGACTATGGAAAAGCTGTAGAGTTAAAAAAATTAATTTTTTCTCCAATTAGAATAATTTTTAATACAAAATAAAAATTTCAAATAACTATTAATTTATTAAAAGTTGTTGAACACTTAAATTCGAGATAGAACCACATTCCGAGATTTGATAACAAGGAATCAAGCATTATCAGTTTCTTTGCAAAGTTATATAAATACATTTTCGTAAGATTTCGGAGGATATTAAAAAATATTTTTGAAGATCTCACATATGTCGAAAAAAATCTAGAAAAGTTTGATATAATTTTTTTATTTTACGGGATTTGCAAAATATTGTGGAAAATTAGAGTCAGCTTGAAAGATGTTCAGTACTTATGGAAGATTTGAAGAAATTTAAAAATGTTTTATAAATTTTCGAAAAACAATTCAAGTTTAAACATTTTTTTTAATCTCTTCAAAATTTCTAAAATTCATAAATAATTTTTAAGCTGAAAAATTAAAATTTAAAAATTGCCTTAAAACCTTAGAGATTTGTAGAAATTTTCAGCGGAATCTTAAGAAAATTTTTTTATTCTTTCAAAATTCTTAAAAAGCTTCTAAATTTTTTTTCGATATACTCAAAAGTGTACGCTTGGTTTGAAATGGTTTCAAATTTTTCAAATTTTAATTTATGTTAACACCTTTTCAAAAATTCTAAATATCTTTTGAAATAATTCAGTTTTCTTAAAAAATCTTTCAATTGTCTTAAAATCTCCTAGATCCTGTTTCGTGTGTTTTAAAATAAAATCTCTATCATTGAAAATTTTCCCGGAAATCTCATTATCGGTACCGATAACTATTTTGGTTTCCGGTACCGACAGTTTACACATTTCGCAAATTATGATATATTTACCGGTGTGAAAAAGTTTACAAATTGTATACTGCAGTAGCAAAATTTTAAGAGCAGAATTATTTCCTAATATTAAAAAAATCCTTTGCAATTAAAATGTTTTCTGTTATCAATAATGTTTAGAAACATTTGGAAAAAATTTTATCATGAAATAAAATCACTAATTTGGAAACTTTGATTTACACAATATTGATGTTGCAGTAAATTCGTAATATTAATTAATAGACTTAATCAATAGACAGTTAACTTAAACAGGCTGCAAGAATAAAAAAGAAATACATTTGGACTGTGACGGACAATATTCTTAGAAATTAAAAAAAAAATTGAACGGCAAGAATAAAAAACGAATACCTTCGGACAAAAACAAAAATAGGATTCATTTTGAAAAAAAAGCCCGCTTGAAAAGTCACGCTTTAAAAAGACAAGAAATAAAAATTAATTATTCTCTTTTGAAGATCTAACAAACATGTCCTCTTCTTTTTTCATACCTTGCTTTGTCAATGAAATCATTAATGTCGGTTAATGTATAATATACATAATTATATATAATATAAATAATTTATATTATAAATATGTTCAATCGTATGTATATTTTTGAGACAAAATTTCAAATATAAATAAATGACCAAATCTATTTCAAATCAGGCAGGTTCTACACTTGAAGTTGCAGTACAAGATATCATAAATGCGTAAGAGAACTTTTTTAAATGTGCAACCTATTTTCTCAACATTTTTTTTTAGCTGTTGTTCCATCCGCCAAGAGGGCGCAGTTATCAGCGCATGTTTTTCACATTCTCTTATTCCATTAGATCGACAATCTCCCACCTCATCTCTGCTAGTACCAACCTCCGGGTAGAGACGTGAAAGTTACTAGGGAGAAAATATGGCCACCACAGATTGCTGAAGCGCAATTTCAACTGTGAAAGCCATGTAGACATGAATTCATAAAGTTGCCATGTCGCACTGTTGATTCAGGTTCGGGCGGGGAGGGGGATATATTTTCATATTATAATTGTTAATTAATCAACACGGATCTTATTTTTTGTACAATTCAGAATTCGTTCAGACTGAAGATTTTTTTTTTTCAACGAAAATTACTGTGAAGAACTTAGGGAAATCCTTCGCTTAAGACATTTGATTAAAGAACGATTATTTTACATTTTACTAGTGCTTGTATTGAAAAACGCATGGACACGAAGGAAGCTAGAGTAGTATGCCAGGGCAGAAAAGTGTGACGACAAATAGTTTGTAAACAGAGTGACAATAGAGTGAATGCCGCCTGAAACAAAGATACTAATGGGCGCAAGTGGGGAACCACACATAACAATTTTGTGAGGCTCTTCACTTGGGGTGATCGCTAGAGAGATTGATTAGCAACCTGGGACGGAGCAGTGTTGCGGAACGAACGTGTCATTCAAATAAATAACACGAGAATTCTTGATCAATCTAAAAAATCTATACCCCCTACCTCACAATACTCCTTTCCTCACCGAGCAAGTCACGCCTACCCCGAAAGGGAAATGGCTTAATTGTATAATAATAATAACAAACCATTTTCATTATGATTTTGTTTTTTATCAGAGAATCCACTGTTAGTAGGGGAGACCGGGGCGAGATGAGCATACGGGGTCAAATGAGACACTGCATTTTCTCTCAAAATATGTGATTTTTGTTGCTGTTCTTTTCGGAAATAATAGTAATAATGATTTTCTAATTACTCGGAAAAAGATAAAAATTAAATAGAGTAGATAAAGTAAAAATAAAAATGATTAAAATTTCAAAACCTGAATCCTGCTATTCTACGATATCATAGAACGAAAGGAAATGATTGAAAATAATAGACAATATTTTTAAACTAAAGTTTGTCGTGAAGTTTATTTACCGAACTTGAATGTACTAACGCATTTATACAGAATTAATTAATAAAAACAGGTAATATTGAAGTTTTAATCATAATTTTGATTTGGGGCGGAATGAGCCGGGTTCATGGGGTGAGATGAGACGCTCTTGTCATGTTTGTCATAACCTCTTTATGGAGCTGGCAGAAAAGTTTTTGTTTGCAAGATGTAAGTAGTTTTGAGTGGAATTTTCGAAAATATATAAAGATTCAAAACAGAGTTGCAATAGTGAAAACTTACAAAAGAAAAACTGACATTTGTGGTTAGAAGAGTCTATGACAGTTATTGTAAAATCTGTTGTATAAAGAAATTCTAGTGTCAGAGCACCTGCAATTGGGTTTGTTTATACATTTTATTTTTTGAGCTGTTTCTTCAGTATATTCTATAAACAGTTTAACAATTATATTTAAAAAATTTCAGAAATATTTTATAAATGAAAAATTTCAAATAAATGTTAATTCAACTTGAAATTAGAAAAGTTATAATATAAAGGAAAAATTTGAATTAATTAACCATTAAATGCATTTATACTGTAAAATATTTATAAAATCCTTCCCCTAAGACCTAAATAATCAGACTTAATTATACCTTACAAAATTATTTGTTGAACATTATACAGAGCATGAATTGGTACGAATAATCATATTGCTCAATCGTGTAAAACAATTATATTTTGTCGTGATACTCATTTCCATTCTCACAATACTTCAAATAATCTTCTATGTGTACGAAAAAAAGGAAAAATTATCTTCTATTAACAAAAACTAATAATTAGTTGAGGTGTCTCATCTCGCCCCAATACGTGTCATGTACGTGTCATGTGTCATGTCACGTGTCATGTGCCAATACGCCCCATGCTCTGGGGCGAGATGAGACATGTGCACAAATTATAATTCTCATATTTTCATCGCAATTACTATTTTTGAAACACTTCGTCTTTTATGAAATTGATACATGAAGGTTCATATAATGTATAGAACCACTTACATTTTTAAAAACTAATATAGGTTTCAACTATTTCACTGAAAATGATAACTATGCTCATCTCGCCCCGGCCTCCCCTAACTCAGAAAAGACCGTAATTATTAGGAGACTTTGTCAGGTGACATCATTTGCTTTTAATTTAAATAAATGAATAAACAAAAATTTACTTTCAACCAAACAGATGAATTTTCAACTACACTTACGATGAATCTATGAAGAATTTTTATGAAAAAAAAAAGAAAAATTGTTCAACTTACGGTGACAAATTTGAACTTTTCTTCGTCGCCTAGCCGAAAGTACATCTTCCCGGCCGCATTTCTGTCCGGGAACAGTGGCTTTTGGGGCCTGCTGGAGTTAACGCGATCTCTGATTCGCTGCGAGATTTTTGTGGCTCGCTAACGTAGCAATCTGAAGTAGCAACGCTGAGTATTGTGTTATTATGTACTTAGCCTCTGAAAAATATTAACCCGTGGTAGGCACACTCCTTTCACGCACTCTCTATAGGCACACTGGTGCGAATCGGGATTTTCCGTTTTCGAAACTCGTTATCTCCTTGAAAATTATTGATAATTTAAAAAGTAGATATGCTTTCTGATGTAAAATTTTATGCACAATCGAATAGTGATATTCAAATTTTGAAAAAATTTCACTATTTTGAGTAAACATTAATTTTTGAAAGGAAGATTTTGAAAAAATATTTTTTTTTACTTTGTGATGCTATTTTTTAAAGACGCAATAGAACTAAATGAAAGTTATCACAAATTAATGGTGAGATCCTGAGCTTTAATAGAAACAATCTTTTATCTTAATAATAAATAATCTAATATTTTTTAATGATGGGAATTGTTGTAGTAGACAAAATAGAAGAAATGAAAGATTGACTTAATGGAACTTTGTTTACTCATACATTTTCAATAACTAAGGTACAAGAAACATATTTTGCAGCCTGCAGTAGGCCCATCTGCGCCTTTCTCTTTATCATTTGACTTCTTGTCAATCATTTCATTCTCCGAAACAGCAAATTCGTCATCACCGTCATTAGATGAACAGCTATCATTTCCATCAGACGAAAACATTTACTTACATTCGTAAATTTACAATAAATGTTTATAGTGTTTAACATATAAATAAGCAATCATTTATGTAAATTCTACTTACGTATACACAAAATGGAACTCTTACAATGACAAAACCACTTTTATAAAATCTTTCCCAGAAACGAAATTACCGCACGTTATAGGCACACAAGTGCGAATTCGTACCAAATCGAGCTTCGTATGAGATTCTGTTGGACGCAAAGACGCAACTGGCCGGCGGTCGCTAGCTTTGCGACGCAGCAGAGGTCAGGCATATTTAACGTAGTGGGGAGAAAACCTTGAATTTATTTCTCATTGAATTCTACAACATTGAAATTTTATTTGGTGCGAATTTGCACTAGTGTGCCTACCACGGGTTAATCTTGGCAGCTGAATGATAAAAAGAGAGCGTCGGTGTGTTCAACCTCAAAACTGATCGTTTAACCTTATTGCGATTTTTGTGCATAAAAAGACGGCGCAAAACCTCAAAAATGATCCACTCCTCGTCTGAAGGTTCTGCTGACGAGGAAGAAGTATTACAAAAAAATAAAAAATCTGTGTTTTGATACCCGCCCCGACCATCAAAACCTTGGCTTCGCCTCGGTTTTGCAAAAGTCGGCCGGGCGACCGAATCCCATGCATCCACTAAGCTGACCGAGAGCAGCAGCAGCACTACGCGAGGTGGCGCGCGTGCTGATGCAGGCCACAAAAGAAAAAGCATCCAAGCTAGCAGCCGACAACGCCTTCTATTATTAAACGTACTTTCGGCTGGGGATGAAGAAAAATAGTATACGACACATGGCCAGAAATATTGGATGCCCTGGCGTGGGTGATATGAGGTCTCTGCTTCGCTTCGGCCTTCGTATCACACACGCCCGGAAATCCAACTTTCTGGCGTTGGGTCGTAATATACTATTTAGTTGTAAAAAATTAATTTTCAATGAAAGAAGAAACAACTTTTGAACAAAGTAGTTTAATTTTCAACCAAAAAGATGAACCATTATCCCAAAAGAAGAATTAACTAAGTACTTCAATTTTCAATTACGAAACTACAATTTTCAACAATACAGTTACGATGAAGCTAACACTGAAATAGTTACATAATCAGTTGAAATCAGGGTTAAGGAACTAGAGAAGAAAGAAATAGAAATATGGCAAATAAATTACTAACAAGAATTTCAACATTTCTTTTTCACTGGCCAATTATATTAGGCCTACAAATTAATTTGGTCCCTTTAATATCATGTTTTATTACTCTTGGTCGTACTTGAATTTTTTCCTGTCCACACAGTATAATAGAAAACTCTTCCGTTTCAAAAATCTAGTTCTAACCCACATTGACACGAAACCACCCGAATGTCGTCGAGTCCGCAATCTTGCATACCCCACTATTACCGTTCCGCGTCGTGCGCGCGCCAGATCGCATTGTCTCCCTTCACCCCGACTCACATAACCCGAGTTTACACGAAAGCACCCAACTGTGCTCGAGTGCTCTAAGACGCAGCCCTCAACCATCAAATCGAGTCCCAGCGTGTCGTTTCAAGCACAGCAGCCCCCGAGCCCTCCAACCCCCGTAACACGCGTTAACACGAAAGTATCCGACCGCACTCGAATCCGCTATCTCGCACCCCGCACTACCATCGTTCCGCGTCATTCCGTGTCATGCGCGCACCGCATCGCATCGTCCCCTACTAAAAAAGCCTACGTAGTAAACTACGTGGGAACCTATGTGGGAACCAATATGGGATCCTCCCTTGAATTCCTGTTTCAAATTGCGATGTGAGATAGGATGGGAAATATTTTGTGGGTTTCCACATGGGTTCTTATATGAATACCGTTATGGAAACCTATGAATTGTTCATACATGAAATCCCACATGGGATTAGAACTTTTTTTCAATGAAATGTTTTGGAAGTTTTGGGTGCATAGTCGGCAATCCTAAAAACCCCCAAAAAATACTGCGCAGCCGTAGCTTTCATAGAAAACTACTGCGCACTCCTTAAATATTAATTGCACGCCCATCCATATAGTAACCTTCATAAAAACCCATGATAAGAACCGATATAGATTCCCATCCTATATTCCTATATCATATCGTAATTTGAGACAAGAATTCAAAAAAGGATCCCATATGTGTTCCAATGTAGTTTGCTATGTAGGCTTTTTCAGTAGGGTCTCACCTCGCCCCGACCCCCTTCATGCTATTTCGCAACGCAACCCCACTCCCTTGATCGCATCCAAAGTACAGGAGGGCCTAGGGCCCCTAGTACGATCAGGGCGCTGCACACGAGTTGCGGTCTATGTTCAAAATCCACAGGGGGCATTTCTCGAGTTGCGGGTTCGAATCAGTGCCAGGGACCTTTCCCCTCCGAGCCTTCTTTCCCTCTTCACTTGAGGCTTCCTTCATTCCCTTCGTCCCCTTTTTTTCCCGAAATCAATAACCCTCATTTAAGGGTTCTGTCAATAACCCTTATTCTTATAACATTATTGTAATACGAATATTAACTCAACTCAAGTGAAATAAATAATATGATTAGCAACATATTTCCCTTACGCTTCTACATTATTTATTTTACTTTATTTTATACAACTACAATCCTATTAAATATTACAAATAGTCGTCAAATTAAAACTGAATCTATACGGGTAAAAACTTGCGCGAAAGTTTACGAACAAACTCTAATCTAGTTATGGAACCTACTTCTAACATTAACATTTCATCAATAAGAGATTGCTCTTTTTCTATATTTTCTTTTCTCTTTTCTCCCTTGCTTTTCATTTTTATGTAGGCACTTGTTTGGTCTTCTAACAAAGCTTAAACACACAACACGTAAGGTAAAAGTCCATATTATGGAACATTGTCCTAGTTTATGAAACATATGATAAAAATCTAAATTACAAATATTTTTTAACTAATTTCGTATTTATAATAATATCTTTTTGATTTTTAATAACTAATGTATTGATAACGTTAATTTATTCCTGGAAATGTCTTCAAATGTAGAGAAAAAGAAATAGATCAAATGCCCGTGTCAGGTTGCATGAGAAAAAACTGTCTGTTGGAGTAAAACAGTGACGTCTGCCATTGCGATTGTTTCAACTTTTTGAGATATATATCAATGATTTAAAAATACTTGAAACATGTTAATCAAAAGTTTGACTTATTATCTACCTATTGATAAAGAATTTTAAGTTTTTTAATAAAGTATTTATTTTTTATTTAGGTGTTTCATAAATGGTACAAAAATTTTTAAATAGTCCGTATTTATGGAACAGTATATTCAGTGTTCCATGTCCCCCGTACGCTCATTTTTATAAGTGGTCCGTAATTATGAAACAGCGAGACGTGAGAGCAACGTTTATTTAACTTAGTGTTAATAATTGTTAAATATTTATAAAAAAACAGTTTATGCAAAATAAATTTTAGTACGGTGTATATATCTATAAATTTGCATTTAGGTAAGTACTGAAATTTAAAAATTTCATACAAATAAAAAACTAACCTCAAAAATTTGTAAGTTGGATCATAAATATTGATTTGTGTTAATTAAATCAATAATTTCCTATTTCAGATAAGAATTCCAATTGCGTGAACATGGGAAAAACTACCAAAAAATGTCAAAATAATAAATCGAGAAAAAAAAAAATAAAATTAAATCCGTGAATTTAAGTGACACCAGTTCCAAGGCTCCAAAAAAGGGTGTTGTTTTAGTTAATACATGTAAGTTTTCAAAGAAAAAAAAGAAATTGGTGCGTATAAATTATACTCCTGATGATGTAGCTAACGCTTTGAAAGCTGTCGATACGGGTGTTTCGCTGAGAAAAGCTGCTGCAGCATACGGAGTGCCTATTGCTACGCTTTCCAGAAAAAAAGGAAACCCTGAGACATCCAAACAAAAAACTGGACCACCAACAGTATTTTCTGATACTGAAGAACAAAAAATTGTAGACTGGATTCTATTCAGAGCTAAGCGAGGGTTACCAGTAACTAAAACAGAACTATTAGATTCTATTCAACAATATGTGAATCTATCAAACAAAAAAAATCCATTTATTGACGGCCGGCCGAGTCGACATTGGTATGAGGGTTTTCGAAAACGACACCCTCAATTGTCAATCAGAAAACCACAAAATTTAACTCACAGTAGAGCAGCAGTAACCGGTGATGACCTGAAAGATTGGTTTGATGAACAAGCGAAGTATTTAAGTGAAAAAAAATTAATGGATATTCCTTCTACTAGAATTTTTAACTGTGACGAGACTTATGTAAGTTTATGTCCTTCATTAGAGAAGGTGTTATTAGATAAAGGAAGCCGTTCTGCTTACAAGGTAGTAGATTCTGAGAAAGAAGGCTTCACTGTTTTGTTCATGTACAGTGCTAATGGTGATCGTGCACCACCCATGCTGATGTTTCCTTACAAATCAGAAGTCCCAGAGAAAATTGTTAAACATTGTCCAGAAGGTTGGGGTATCGGCCTCTCAGATAATGGATGGATGACTTCTGAGTCATTCTATGAGTATATAACAAATATATTTTATCCATGGTTAGTGAAACAAGGAACTGAGTTCCCAATTGTCTTATATTTAGATAATCATTCCTCACACATGACTATGCCTCTGGTTACATTTTGTCGTGAAAAGGGTATTGAGTTGATTGGACTTGTTCCCAACTCAACCCACATAATGCAACCACTCGACATTAGTTTTTTCCACCCGTTCAAAGAAACTTGGAAGAAAGCTGTACCAAGATGGAAAAATTCTAAAAATGTTGCCCGAGTAAAAAAAGAAGATTTTCCATTGGTTTTACAGTTTGCTTTGGATAATATGAAAGAAGAAAAGAATGCTGTTATCAGTGGATTCAAAGCTGCAGGCTTGTATCCTTTCGATCCTTCTGCTGTTGACTATGATGTTTTTAATAAAAGAAAAAAATCAAAAACAACTGTTACTGAAGAAATAATGCAAGAAAAATTGACTGAAGATAAACAAAAACATCTATCAACTTTGGAAAACAATTTATCAAAGGATATTTTGGAGGAGTTTAATAGTGCTTGGTTGAATCAGACGTGGCCCAGGGATTTACAAATGAGAGGCTTGTACCAATACTGGCTCGATATCAGTGGAAAACCTGGTAAAAGAATTAACAACACTTTATTTTAATCAATATTTTTACGATATTCATTGAACATTTTTACCGATAACTATATTTTAAATTAATACATTTTTTATGTTGATTTTTTTATAGATTGTCATATTAATATTTTTTATGTTAAAGAATTTTTTTATAGATATTCATATTGATAATTATATTTTTAAGATTTTTTGGTTTAATTTTTATAATTTGGTAAATAGGTTTTCATGAAAAAGATAAACCATCTGTTAAAGAAGTGACTTTGGTAAACATAAATTTTAATAGAATAAGACAAGAACAGTCAGAAAATAATTTGATTAATGATCAAGTTTCGATTTTGAATGATAAAATTAACGATTATATGAATTTAAACGATAAAAGTTATTCTTCTAACAAAGAGTTTCCTCCTCTGATGAATAAACCTACTCTGAAAGAAGCAGAATCTCCTGAATTACTATATGAAATTATAGTAGAAAATGAACCTTCAGAAGTTGTCTCACAAGCTCAGTCAGTCATTGATGAGAGTAGTGATATAAATTCACTCAATTTGGCTGATAGTTTAAAAAATAACGTTGGTGATGAATTAATATTTGATTCAAATGTCTTGGACGCTGATAATCAAACAGGTTTGTAAACAAATTAGAAAACAATCTTTCGTACTTAATCTGTATTTAAGAATGAAAAAATAAAAATAATTTGTTCTTCAGATTCTCTTGATACTAATTCTGCTATTACAACTGCTACTACCACTGCTTTTGCTGCCCCAGCTATGGACAAACATTTAAAGGCTCAAAGATGTGAAAAATTTAGTGAATCAGTTATTAGCAAAGAGAATTAATCTAAATCTGCTAATAAAAGTAAGTAAAATAATATTTAAAAATTAATGTAAAGAAATTTTAACGTTAATAATAATATTTGTGATATTTTTCAGTTGAAACTGATGTTGGAAACCCTTTTGACAACGCTTTTAAGATGCCAACTGATTACTTACCAAAAAAAAAGGAATAAAGTAGAGTCATCAGGCAAGCCCAAACTACCTTCTGCTGGTACATCTGATCAATGGATGCAATATCACTCGAAAAAAGCAACTGATCGTAAAATAAAAGAAGAAAAACAACAAAGAAGAAAACAATTACTAGAAGAGAAAAAACTGATAGATGAAGAACGGAAAAAACTTCAAGAAAAAATGAAAGCAATACAACAAAAGATCAAAGAAGAATCGAAATAGTTTAATTTTAAATTCAATTTTGAGTACATCTGGTCTTTATTCCTTACTTATTAATCCAAAGATTGGGAACTGTTCTTGTCATACTTATTTTGTAGGTGAATGTTTATTTATTGATTGTTAATTCGTTTAATTTTTAAATCTAACTGTATTAATACTTCATTATAACATTAAACAACTTTTGATACTATGAATAAATGAATTGATAACTGAAAAAAATGTAATCTAAATGTTTTAGTCCTTTTTGTGTTCCATAATTTGGGACATACCCGATGGAACACCCGTACATCTTGCTTTAAACTGTTCCATAAATACGGCCATGAGTACTTATATTTTTTTTTCATTCAATTTATTAATATTTTCAACTAAACCTCACTTTATAATAATTTCTATCGCTTCTTTAGATATCAGGTAAACAATTAACTTGAAAAAATTCAATTATTCAACTTTACTTTTTTTTAAATAATATAAAATATACTACTCCTATTCAGAAGATGTTCCGTAATATGGCCCTTTACCTTACAAGACACAATGAGACACTGCCAGTGATTTTCTATACGTACGTACCAATTTCGTACCTATTGAGAAAATTCCCCCCGTCTCTACTGCCCTGAGTTCATCGCGCAGATGGGGGAAGAGAGCCCGGAACGCAACTTCTCCGACCTAAAGTGACCGCGGTTTGCAAATGAAGGGAACCATAGACCGCAACTCGAGTACAGGCCGATCAGGGCCCCTCGGCTTCTATATTTCCTATTAGGCATTTGCACTTCAACCACCAGCTAACTTCACTTCGTTGAGTTCTTAGGGGAAAACAATGGACCAAATGCATGGGACAGAACTTTATTTTTGTAATGTCTTTGTAATGAATGATAATTATTATCATTTTATTAATTCATTAAATAGTTCCTAGAAAATAAAAACTATTTTTCAAATACACTTATACAGAAAAAAATTAGTTTTTACGAAGATATTAACAAAATAGGGCAACAACGGACCGAATTCTATGTATTTGGTCCCCTCTTTTCCCCTCAACACTCAACAAAGTGAAGTCAGTTGGTGGTTGAACTGAAAATACCTAATTACTTTTGTGTTTGTCTATCACCATAGTCTCTAAACTAGCAATTTAAAAATGGTATGATGAGCATGTACGGATTTTTACGATTTCAATGATCAGTCCCAACAAACACGTTCTGTAAGTGCTCCGTAACAAAGGGGTAACATTTTTATTTCTGGTTATATAACGAATGTTACTGTTCAGTGACGTGTTTGTTCTATAACTGGAAGGTAACAATGTTGAGTAACTTTTTTACCGAATGAAGATGTACCATTTCCAAAAAAAGAATTTGTATCAATTCTGTAGCAGTGAGATGTAATTGTTATAGAAGAAGAATGTAACAGTTGTTCTGTAACTTGGCTACAGGCATGAACCATGGCAATTTTATTAAAGTGTTACGTAAGTGAACTGTAACGGCGTTACGATAGTTATGTTAGTTGTGCATAATGTACATTAGTAACAGCGATGTAACTAAGTGACATACCTGTTATGTAACAATCGTGTAATATTTGTTCCGTCACTTGCTAACATCCATGTAATATAACAAGATTGTTACAGAATTACGTATGTGAAATTTAAAGGTGATACTGTGCGGTTTTATAAGCTGTGCATAATGCACATTAGTAATAGCAATGTGACATTACTGTGACATTTCTCTGCAATAATCCAATTTGAAAATTAACGTCAATAAAAGTAAAAAATTTGAACTCTAAAGCTAAACATTTTTCCATTTGAAGTAATAAAAAGTGAGCTGCAAATCATTTTAAGCAATTTTAAGCCAAAAATATTTTTAAAAAATGAACGAATCATAAATTAGAAGTTGAATAATTTTCATTATAAATAGATTAAAAATCCTTAAAAAGCTTCAAAATTTTATTAAATTATCTTGAAACATGTACATGTTGTTTTACATTTTTCAATTTTTAATTATTTTTGAAATTTTTTCAGAACTTGTAAACATTTTTTTAAATGATTCGAATTCTTTCTAACATTTTTTCTGATTTTGTTTTTAAATCCTGCAGAATTAACAATATTTCCTTGAAAACTTTCAGGTTCATTTTTGACAATTTTTGAAATCTTTTCAAATATTCTCTGAAAATGATTTTTTCAAAATAAAAAGTCAGTTTCAATTTCCTTAGGAATCTTAAGAAAATGTTTTTTATTCTTTTGAAGCCTTTCACAGTTCTTAAACACCTTCTAAATTTTTTGTTCGAAATCTGCAAAAATCTATATTTTGTTTTAAATTAGGACGTGGGCTGTTTGCACCGAAATTACGTTATGAATAGTCGAATTTTGTCGGTATACGTAGACACTTCGTTTAAATTAGTTCAAATCATTTCAGACCTTCTAAATATCTCTTCAACTTACTCGAATTTTTTCTAGGAATAATAGGTGTTCAATATTTATTATACATCAAAATTCAACAATTTTACTTGTAAATTAAATTATTTCGAATAGAAAAATTAACATTGTAACTTTTGAAACTTAGATTTTTGTTTAGTTTTGAATATTTGATTCATAATTACTGATTTTATATGAACAGTCAAATATTTCTAAATATTAAGCAGTTGTTCATTTTCTTAACTGGAATAATGTCACATTCTACAGTTTTAAATTTCATACTAAAACAATATTTTAAATTTAATAAAAGACTCCCATTATTACTATATTATTTTGAAGTTATTTTTAAATTAAAAATGGTTTATAAAGTTTCAATCGGGCGTTTATATTTGTTTAACTATTAAGACTTTCCAATTGAAACAGTTTAATTTTTATCGATAAAATGTGAAAATTCTTAAATTTTGAATTGATTCCGAATCGTCTTGTGAAATCAATTATTATTCACTTGTTAATCCTTAATGTATATAGTTTAATTTTCAAAATCATCATAATTTATATTCAAATTTGATCATCTAAAATGGGTTTTCATCCAAAATTGTCGATTTGAAACGCTTCTGATTTTCATTTTCTTAATTCTTTGAAATTTTTTGTTTGTTTTTTCCCTTCGTAAAAGATATATGTACTTAGATTATATAATACGTGAATATTTTTATTCCATTTAATTTTAAGAATTTACAAGTTTGAATACCCCTAAAGGAAGTTTGCATGTTAAATATATTATATGAATTTGAAGATTATCGTTATTGATTTTTAAAATATTTCAAAAAGATACACTTATATTCGATAATAATTGTATAAATAATATCGATAATATATCGTTAATTTCAGATACAAATTTTCCACACCATTTTAGAATTGTTACGTAAAAAGATAGCAGAAATTATATAGATCATGCGTGTAACCAACATAAAGTACAAATGAAACACATTTGTCATAAAACAGTAATGTCACATTGTTACATAGCTGTTACCAATGTGCATTATGCACAGCTTACAAAACCGCACAGTAACGCCGTTAAGTTTCACAAACGTAATTCTGTAACAATCTTGATATATTCCATGGATATAACCAAGTTACGGAACAACTGTTTATACATTCTTCTTCTATAACAATTACATCTCACTGCTACAGAATTGATAAAAAAATGTTTATGGAACTGGTACATCTTCATTCGTTGAAAAAGTTACTCAACATTGTTACCTTCCAGTTATAGAACAAACACGGCACTGAACAGTAACATTCGTTATATAACCAGAAATAGCAATGTTACCCCTTTGTTACGGAGCAGTTACAGAACATGTTTTTTGAGACTGTGTCATCGGAATCGCAAAAATACGTACATGCTAATTATACCATGTTTAAACTGCTAGTTTAGAGACTATGGTTATAGACAAAAAGAAAAGTAATACGAAAAAGAGAAACTGACGGGCCCTGATCGTACCAGGGGCCCTAGGACTGCAGCCCTCCCCCCTTCTGTACTTTATATGCGATCAAGGGAGTGGGGTTGCGCTGCGAAATAGCCTCGTTTTGAGTGGAATATCTGCCAGAAGTTATTGATTGGTGGCTTCTTGGCGGTAAATTTGAATCATGAATAACCCACCAATCAAAAAGCTCTAGAAGATATTCCACTCAAAACGAGGCAAACTCTTTTACATTTTAGCATACGTCCTCCCCTGAACTATGTGCGAAAAAATGTCGACAAATTTTTGACAGACATTTTGGT
Organism: Andricus curvator; assembly: GCA_932195095.1. NCBI lineage: Eukaryota > Metazoa > Arthropoda > Insecta > Hymenoptera > Cynipidae > Andricus > Andricus curvator. The sequence continues at coordinate 60,219 of CAKNYM010037912.1, read as the reverse complement.
CTCCTCACTATTACTCCGTGCATGATATTGAAGGGACCAAATTAATGTTTAGGCCTAATATATTAATGGCCAGGGAAAATAAAAAATTGGCCAGTGAAAAAGAAATGTTAAAATTCTTGTTAGTGATTTATTTGTCATATTTCTATTTCTTTCTTCTCTAATTCCTTACTCCTGACGAAGAAAATTAAACTGAAATATTGCTTGGTTGAAAATTGATCTATTCTGTTGAAAATTTCTCTTTTTGGCTTAAGAATATATCTGTCTTAGTTGAAAATTCATCTGCTTGGTTTAGTTGAGAACTCTTCTTTTGGGATAATCGTTCATCTTTTTGGTTGAAAATTGAACTATTTTGTTCAAAAGTTGTTTCTTCTTTTATTGAAAATTAAGTTTTTACAGCTAAAAGTTTAATTTTTTTACCGTAAGTTAAACAATTTTTCTTTTTTTTTTGTTAAATAAAAATTCGTCTTTTTTGGTAGCTAGGGGGCTTCTGCGGCACCACTACGTAGTTCCATCTGTCACCGACAGATTCCGCCACTGGTCAGTTCCCAAAGTCGGTAATTGAACTGTCGGTAAGGTATATCCCTGGCGCAGAATCTTACGTAGTTCTGTTTTACCGACCGAACCCACAAGCAACTTGTATAAAGGTGGCGCACGTGCGATCAGGGATTCTCCAAATTCTGGAACTTTCTAGAATTTTGATTTTCTAGGAGTTTGGATCAAAGTGGATCTATTGCCCCTTAGATTCTTACTCGTTATACGTTCTGGATCACCTCAGTCGTTAAAAAGTGATCGAAATTTCTGGACAGCTTAAACGAATTCGTGGTTCGCTCAACGAGGTGGGTCCCTGCAATACCAACCAAGAATCAAATTTTGGGATTCCCGGAAAATAATCGAACCTTCTGGAAATTTTGACGTGATATAACGATTTTCTATACATCGAAGTTTCTGGAAGGCTTGAATATAAGCTCTTGCTTTCGACATTTTCAATATATATTTTTCATTTCAATATATGGTACATATTTAAAATGCAAAGTCTCGAGCCTTCCAGACATTTCTTTGTAGACGTGGTGATCTCTTAACGATTTTCTATACGTCGAGATTTCTAGGTCTGACGTATAACGTGTTGTCTCGATAATTATAGTTCTACACACTTCTAAGTCTAGCTCTGACGCTGTTAATCATGATGACTACTCACTCGAATATCTAATGCTCGAAATTTGAATTCAACCCAACAACGTTTGTAGAAGTCCAGCGTTGAAAAGAATAACAGCGAGCAATATTTTGGAGTTTTAAACGAACCCAGCGATGTCTGAAAATATACAACGCTGGAAGGAAGTTGAAGTTTGCACACATTTTGAGCAATGCGGAAAGCGCGCGAAATTTGAATCCAACTATACATACATACATACATACATAGATTAGCAGTTCGAACTCGAAAGTTCATTGCCTCACTACCCGATTCGGGTAGTGTTTCTAGGTGGATATTTACTACCAATGTGGGCCCACCACACCCACGACGGGCCAACAGCACGCAGGTATTCCTGAACGGTTACCCATCCAAGTACTAACCGCGCCCAACAATGCTTAACTTCAGTGATCTTACGAGAACTGGTGTTTTCAGCGTGGTATCGCCGTTGGATTATTATTACCAACTATACATAAATTAAATCTAAGTGATACTAAAGTATTTGAAATTAATTGAAGCAAACACGGTTAAAGAAATACGCAGTTTTTTCTTACCTTTGAATAATTTATTTACTGTTCACAAACTTTTTGTAGTACATAAGATTTACAAAGTAAATGGCACTTATTGCACATATTTAAATTCGAAAAGTTTCTAAGGTTCTCCCAAATAACGTATAACGCGTTTTCTCGATACTTCTAGTTCTAGAGGAATCAATGCAGTTAATTATAAAGATCGCTCACTCTAATATCTAACGCTCGAAGAAACAAGATCGTGTAAAATTTGAAAATGCAACTCAACGATGTGTGTCCAGCGCTGAAATTTTATATCAACCCAACAATGGTTGAATAAAGTCCAACGTTGAAAATTGCAGCCCAAAGACGTCTGTGATTGTCCACCGCTGACAGTAAGCGATATTTGGATTTAGACAAAATATACAAAAACGATCGAAGAAAGTTTCACTTCATGATCTCTTTTGATTTCTTGAGGTTTTATTTATCTACTGGTCTATAACGTTCTATGAACCATGGGGTCTTTGAGATACATTTGTCAAAGGTATGGCCAATCTACTCGTCTAGACATTTGAAATTGGATTAATACCCAAAGGAGGTTAGTCCATTTAAAGGAACAATGTACCTTTTTAATAAGGTGTAGAAAAAATTCTCTGATTCCATCACATATACAAAATTGTACCAATAATTATAATTTAAATAATTCACATTATAAAACCAAATCTAAATTGATCGTAAGACCGAAATAGAAATATGAAAACTTTGTTTTCTCTCATATTTTTGAATATACAAAACCGATCGAAGAAAGTTTTACTTCATGATCTTTTTTTACTTCTTGAGGTTTTATTTATTTATTTGATGTTTGTAAATATTTAACGTCGGAAATAAAGATGCCGAATAAAATTTAAATTTAGCTTAACTAATTTTTAACTAATTCTTAACTAATTCTCAACTAATTCTTAACTAATTTTTAACTAATTCTTAACTAACTTAATGGTTTTAAATCAATCTTTACTCGATGTCAAATTAAATGTTTGGTTTATTCAAGAAAAAGACTGAGCCGAATTTACAAGAGAAAATCTTAACCTACAGTGTGATAAAGGTAAACGTAGTTAAAAAATAAGTTCACAATAGTTGTAAAAGTCTTTGATCGTTGTGTTGCTCAAGGAAGTATCTAAAGTATTAACGATTTTAGTCATATCTTCATCGTCATCATCATTGTAGTCGGTTTTACTCTCAGCGTAATGCCTGATAATTTGGTTGATCCCGGGGAGTCAAGAACCAGGTCTTGAGAGCTAGAGAATTTCGTACTGCACACTTTGCATTTCAGCATTGAAGGTGGAGATTGCATCTTTTTAAAACTGTGCTCCAGAATTTTTTCAACCGAGGGCAGCCCAGATCTTCCAGATTATTCACATTTTGCACGTACTGGTCCAACCATTTTTTCTTTTCCAATCCTTCAATTATGAACCTTCTCTATGAATTTTGACAAGTTTGAGTCCACTAGTTAGTGCATGTTTGAAAGCCCGGTAATGGAGAACGTACTTTCGTTTCAGTAGGAGAGTAGTAAGGAGCTTCTCCTGGCTTGACCCTGGTGGTTTCGAGTGTTCTGGACAGAACGGCAAGTCATTGTGTGCGTCATGGAGTTCGGCTGGATAATCCGAATCTACTTCTAGTATGTAACCAATAAGTGAATCGTCAGGAACATTGATATCAAAATTTTCCAAATTTGTAAACCACTCGAAGCCACCATAAGGGAGTGGCTGTCCCATTGCCCAACCGTATAGGTTGTTTGCATCAAAATACATTATGTAGATTATCTCCTCATTTTCGTTGAAAACTGCCATATACTTATTGTTGGCAATGTCATATCGGTTTGAGCATTGGTTCACTCCACCCTTCTTGCGATTCTCAATCATCAGCAACATAGCAACGTCGGTGAGGAGTTCTAATCTTACTTTTGTATATTTGAGCATAGCGTCCCAAGTCAAGCCAGGAATCAAGATCATAAGCCTTGAGACGTTGTTCTCGGAAACATTCGAAGACATCAGTCAAAAGCAGTACGTGTGTCTTTATGTACAGTTTTGCATATTCACTGAGATTTTCCAGATTAAACGCAGACCATACCTGTCGTGCATGTGTATAATCCTCAATAAAGATTGATGAGTCATTCAAAGTGAAATAGAATTTTTCTTTTGGTGGCAGCTGACGTTCTTTTAGTTTCTCTCTGGAGTCAAGCCATTCGTAAGGAAGAACACCTTTTCCTCGTGAGAAACTTAATTTTTTCTCTTTCGATACCAGAAAATACTGTATTTATAATTTCATAGCTAGTTAGGTACGCCGCTAACTTTTCCAGGGACGAGGCCATGAATCGAAATGAGTCTATGAATCTGAATTTTATTCAAGTTTCCTGAACATATTTTGTAAATTAAATATACTTTTCTTTATTCAGAGCAAGAACTTTAACTTACCATCAAATTGCATAGCAACGTCCCGAATGATAAAATGAGCATCGTTCCCACTTAAGTTGTGAAACACAACAGGTATGGTCCGCGAATATTGATATTCTAAGTTACAATGTTCATGCCCGGAACGCGGTACATACCTGTGAGATGACAATGGTCACGCACTTTTTTCATCGGTGGATGTAGAGCCTTTCCGCAGATGTGACATATTGTGGATTCAATGAAGACTTTCTGTTGCACTGGGGTCAGTCTTTGCATAGGAACTGTAGATGAAAATATTTCGTCACAAGTTTTTGCTATCTTCAGCAATTCAAGAGCAAACCACTTTGCGGGTTCCACATCTTCAGGGCAAGACTCATAGAAAGATACTGAATCATTGTAGCTACACTTGAGGTAATATCCGATATCACAAACCTCATGTTTTTGAAACACCTCAGTGTTTGATCTTTTTTTCTGCTCCTCGACGGGTTTTAACAGGGACTCGCAGTCGGCATAAATGACGAAAGGAGTTTTCTCTCGATGTTCAAAGTTTTTCAAGTCGATAATATTTTTTCCAGGGTTTGGTAATAGAATTTTGCAGTCATTTAATTTTTTACAATCTTCACTGTGTGCCATCAACTTTCCTTCAAATGAAAAGTAGTGTAGACATCGATCACAAATATATTTTCGGATTTTTTTTGCAGATAGTTGTTTGCCGACTAGTCTAGAAAGATCCTTTATCCATACGTAATTAAAATTAAATGACTGTGTCCTGCTATACTGATCATCTTCTTCTTCATCACTACTCTCTTCGTTAACATACTCTTCATCTACTCGGAGAATGTTCACATGGATATTTCTCTTCTGTGAAGTAAGATGTAATGGAACCACTATAAATGTATTCTTCTTGTTTTTAATCAGGCCATACACGTTCACTGAGATATAATTTTTTTCCTTCGAATCTTTTCACATCCCTTAATGCGACTGGGAAGTTGATTCCAGAAAAATCTAAATTATCTTTGTATTGAGTATAGCTGGATACGAGTTTAGTGATATCATAACTCTCAGGTGGATACATGGCTGATAATATAGCCCATCTAAAACACTCGTTGTCATTCATGTTTTGCACATTAATACAAGAATTTTTTTTCTTGATCCATGAAGGAAGTTCGATGTAGGAACTACCCTTCATTGGGTTAAGCTTGTTCAGGTTCACTGAAAGTTTTATGATTGAATGTAGGGTCCATCCTGAGTCCTTTTTCTCAAAATCTTCCATTTCTTGTAGGATCGGGCATCTTGCATAGTTTTCAAACCAAAGATTCAAATCTGTAGTATAGTATATTTCTTAATTTTTGGATGTGAAAGTCTTGTCATCAAGCGTCTCCTTACCGTTCTTCAGATAGTATGTAAGAAGCACAAAGTTCACTTTTAAAGCCCTGTGTTCGCGCAAGGCGTTGCTGACCTCAGTAGTAAATAGTCTTTCAGCATCATCCAGAAAAGCAAGAACATCTTTGTGAATTAGGTTGGCTACAACACATGTCTTTACTCTGCTATCAAACGCTTTGTCAACATCAATCCATTTGACTCGATTGCTGATGTCATCACGCTTTGGTGTCTTATTCTGCACACCACTTCCTTTTTTTACCGAGCAAATCAAAACGAGCCTTAAGACATGCTAATCTTTCGATTATATTTAGGCACTTCCGTTTTCGATTTATGGTTAGTGATGGGGTTTTTCTACGAAGCTCCTTTCGCACAGTCGTTAGGCACATCATACACTCATTTCTCCATTTGTTGACTTTATCCGGTTGTATGTTTCCAGACGATGACGATGAAATAAGGGTTAAAGCTTCCTCGATAATGGGAACAAGCTTTACAAACTCGTCGAGCAGCATCTTAACACATGCTCTAGAAGTTATTATTAAAGTTTTTCAACATTCTTTTCTCCTTTTTTCACTCTTTCAGACACTATTCACTTCACTAATGTTTATATTTGATCACTATTCACTTTAGATGTTTCTTACACTGAGTTCGAAAACGGACTGACTGCGCTTCGCTCCAATCCGGCTTTTATCATACGTCACCCCCACTCTAAACACCTAAGTATAAGTTTCTAGATATTTCGATGTAAGAAATCTCGAATGCAATAGCCCCTTCTAGAAACTTCGATCATTCTTCCTCGAATTTAGGTAAAGATTTGATCCAATATCGATACATCTAGAACCTTATGGAAACTTTGATTTTTCTGGCATGTTAAGTTTCTAGATATTTCGATACAGGAAATCTCGAAGACAATAACCCTGTCCAGAAACTTCGATGTATAGGAAATCTTCAGAGATATCGTTCAGACAGAAATTTCTGGAAGGATCGACATTTATCTTGGCGTAGAAGTGTGTTACAGAACCCCTGGAATAATACCTTACAATCTCGTATGCTATATAAATATACTGCGCAGTAGAGTTCTGTAAAATGCTACTGCGCATCCTTAAGTATCGTAGAAGTGTACAGTGCAGCGGTATATGTTTCATAACTCTACTACGCATCCACATATACCACCAAACTGTACTGAGCATCCATGTGTATCATAGAAGTCTAATATGCATAAATAATTGTCGTAAAAGTGTACTGCGCAGCTATATGTACCATATAATTCAAGTGCGCATCCCTATTTACAACCGAACTGTAGTACGCATCCGCATGTGTCATAGAAGCTTATTTCGGTGAAGCACACCGATAAATCTTGAATAACTCAACTGCGCGGCCCTATATATCTTCACCAAAATTCGAGAAAGAACGGTCGATCTTTCCAAAATGTAAGCATCTGTTTTCCAGCGCCGTTGGCAGCTAGTGTATCAAACCATCTAGAAGCCACCAATGGATCTTTCCTAGCATAATCACTAGAACTCATATCCTGTATCCATACTTCTTTCTTTATGTCTCGAGCCTTCTCGAAAATTCGTTGTATAGAAAATCGTCAGAGATCACCACGCCTACAAAGAAATTTCTGGAAGGCTCGAGACGTTGAATTTTAAATACGCTTACGGATATTGAAAACCTCGAAAGCAAGAGCTTATATTCAAGCCTTCCAGAAACTTCGATGTATAGAAAATCGTTAGAGATCACGTCAAAATTTCCAGAAGGTTCGATTATTTTCCGGGAATCCCCAAAATTTTATTCTTGGTTGGTATTGCAGGGACCCACCTCCTTAAGCAAACCATGAATTCCTTCCAGCTTTCCAGAAATTTCAATCACTGTTCAACGACTGGGGTGATTCAGAAAATTTAACGAGTAAAAATCTAAGAGGCAATAGATCCACTTTGATCGAAAATACTAGAATAACAAAAATCTAGAAAGTTCCAGAACTTGGAGAATCCCTGATCCCACATCAGCCACCTTTATAAAAGTTGCTTGTGGGTGCGGTCGGTAAAACAGGGACAATCCTTATTGACTCTGGTAACTGACCGATGGCGTCATCTGTCGGTGACAGCTGGAACTACGTAAGAATCTGCACCAGGGATCTACCTTACCGGCAGTTCAATGAACGTCTTTGGGAACTGACCAGTGGCGCCATCTGTCGGTGACAGTTGGAACTACGCAGTGGTACCACAGAAGCCCCCTAGCTATACTATTAAAATTAATACTCTTTGTTTCAAATTTTTCCAGAAAATTCTTATTTGGTGGCAAATGCATATTTTTGGCTTAACAATTCAACTGTCTTACAGACAAATTCGTTTTTTGGCGTCAACGTTTTTTTTTTTAAATTGAAAATCAATTCTATCAACTGATTATGTAACTATTTCAGTAGTAGATTCTTCGTAACTGGAGTTTAAAATTCATCTGTTTGCTTGAAAGTTTTACTGTTTTGTTGTAAACAAAACTAAGGAATTTTGGGCACATTCAAGAAGAGTCAAGTTTAGAGCATTATTTTTTATACAAGAGGCAATGGGAAAAATTTGAAAAAATTCATGAATATGAAGAAAATATTTATGAACAAATTGCAGTTAAAAAATTTGAGAAATAATAAAAATTGTTGCCAACACTTATTTTCAATAAAAAAATGTCCGAATATATCGCGATTTTCATTAAGGAAAAAAAAATCACCTCTGTACTGGAGTTTGTAAATAGTTACAGATCCTTTGCGTTATAGTTTACAGTTTCAATCGCTTTGATTTCTTCATCAGAACTGTAGATAGTACAGTTGTACATTTTTGTAATTTTAAACAACAATTTTCATTATTTTTCAAATTTGTTATCTGCAATTTGTTCAGAAATGTTTTCTTGATATTCATGAACTTTTCCACATTTCTCTCATTGCCTCTTGTATAAAAATAATGATCTAAACTTGAGTCTTCTTAAATGTGCCCGTATTTTTTTACTTTTTTTCACAGTTTTCAGTCTGCAAAGCACAATTTTTTTCTTCACATTAACGTCTTTGAGCTTATTTACGTAGAAAACTTTCAGCGTTCAAATGACTATTTACTTATTAGGCTAGCATTTTTTTTTTTGCTGAGTTGTTAAGCTTCAAAGCCATATGCCTACAATTTTCTCGCCGATAGTAGGCTCCAATTGTTTCGTGAAATCTCGTGCCAATTTTTATCTGTATAGGTTAGATAGGAATATACTGAATATAGCAAGCTATTTTGATATTATTTTTTATGTGGCAATGGCTATTTTTAGTATTTTAGGGAATTCCAGTTTTAGCTCAAAGTGAAATAAATAGCTCATTCAATAGGAAATATGTGTAATTTGTGTGTTTATTTTACTTGCCAGATTTTTTCTAGCCTGACGATTTAATATTATCAACTTGATATTATTGACTGTTTATTATTGACAATACATATTTCCCTACATTTTTTAAACACGCCAGCATCAAAAGTATAGAGTACTACAGTACTGCCGTGCAAATGAAATAAGGCGTATATCTGCAGTTTAGATAAGGTACCTGTCAATTTATGAATCTTTAAAATGGGATTCAAACAACCCTAATTCTCGTAGTTTTCTTGAACATCCATTATGTATATCGTATTGCAAAATGGATATTCAATAAACACCTTCAGAATCAAGGACATTTGAGTCTTATTTGAAACATTCGTCAAAGTGACAGGTGACTTATCCGAGCGGCAAATACGCTTTATTTCATTTGCACGGCAGAGTAGAGAACGATGCCAGTATTAAGCCTGGAAAAAGTGCGAAGGAAAAATTAGGGAAATAAGAGGTGAAGGAAAATAAGTGAAGCGACGAGTGGAGAGGGAAAGAAGAAACGGTGGGTGAGGACGCAAGTCAGCCAGGCCCCCCGTCGATTTCGACCATAGGATGCAAGTCACCGGCAGCGTGCTGGAGAGACCTTGGGGGTCATTCACAAAATACGTAATATGTTTCAGCAGAAATGGTTTTAGGTTCTTCATTTAGATTTTAAAACTTTCAGACCAACCAGAGATACTGATCCTCAAGATTTTCAAAACAGTTGCCAAAAATACCTTCCTGCGACTTTATTGATTCGTACGTTTTATGAAATTCTGTGTCGAATAATATATGCTTTTAACAGACAATTTTTGGATACCTCAGATATGTGTAATATATATATTTTTTTTATAAAGATATTAACGAACTGTCTATTATTGCAGAACTTTCTGCAATACGAGTCCTAGCACTATTAAATAACCACCGATAAGCCACCTATTAAATAAGCATCTATTAAATAACTGAGTATATAGTAATCTATATTGTCATTGAATAATTAAATTATTTATTAAAAATACCTATCTTCACCCAGACAAAATTTTCTTTCATTAATTAAAGATATTCCTTGAATACCTTTTTTATTTGAATTGAAGAAATAGTTTGTTGTTTTAACGAAAATCCTTTTTCTCAATAAAACATTATTTTGGTTTATGCCCCGTATGGAAATTAAAATGGGGGGCTGGTCGGGTACCCGACCAGTTGGCCCCACTTTAATTCGGGGGCTAGTCGGGACAACTGATTAGGGTACCCGACTAGTTTCGTCACGGTGAATTAGTCGAGGGCTGGCAGGTTGACCCGACTTATCCCAGTCGGGGTCTAGTCGGGTACTACCCAGGTAAAAATACACCGCTGGCGCAGTACCACTATTGCTATACTCTAAAGATATAACAAAAAAGGCATTTAAAAAATAAATAATAATTGATTGCAAGTATTTTGTCTATAAATGTTAATGGCCCTGCTTAGAATGAAGACATATATTACATTTTTCAACATTATATTACAAATAAAGTTTCGAACGCTACGGGGTTTCGAACATACATCTACACCTGAATATGTCGCCTAGCAATCCGTAGTCTTAACCATTACTCTATACCTACAGAAATAAAAGTCAATGAAAAATCCATCCTCATAAGCCATAGCTCAAAAAGTTATAACAACAATTTTTTAACTCTTTTCTCATTAATTTTGTTATTATTATACAACGTCATATAGATGTAATATAAATGAACTGTTAACAGAAATATAAATAAAAAAATTTTTAAATAAATAATTCAAATCGCTTACAATTTTTCTTCATGTAATATTTTGTTTTTTCGCGTTTCAGACTAATTTACTTTTGATAATGACATACAATGTCATTTTTAATGAGCATTTAAAATTTGTATCGCCAAAACTCAGAAATTGTATCGCTTACTGCGACAATTAAAAGCCCGACCAGAGCCCGACTACAACCCGTCTAGGAATTTTGACATAAAAATAGCCTACACAGAGGATTAAGTTTTTTTTGAAATAGCTCGACTAGTCCCCGACCAGCCCCCGACTAGAAATGTTCACCAAAAAGAACCCGACTAGCGACCGACGATTTCTCCGATTAGCCCCCGACTAGTGCCCGACTTTTAATAGGGCCAAGTGGGGCTGTTTCTACACGGGCAACCAAAAATTTATCCTATATTTGAAAGTAGCTTTGAGTCGTGTTACTATTCAATAGAGTGATCATTCCCAGTTCTACTGTGCATGTGTTATGTCAAGGTCAGTGTTGTGTCGTAGATCCGCGAGGCCATATGTTTACATTATCCGATAAAAATATTTATACTGATATTTTAGTTACATTTTCGACGACTATGACTTCTTTTATGTTTTAACTATTTCTGAAATCTCAAGCAAATTTCCTAATAATTCTTTTGAAAATTATATAGCCTCAGTTTATTTTCGAAAACAATTTTCTGTATTAGAATAATAAACAATACAAAAAATTATGAACATTCAGAAATTCATTTTATTTTACTTTTATTTAAATTTTCGAAGACAATATTAAATCCTTCTAATTTTAATTAACAATACAAAATTATGAACGTTTAGAATTTTATTTTATTTAACTTTCAGTTACACTTGCAAAGAATATGACGTCCATCTAATTTTAACTATTATTGTAATCTTAAACAATTGACAATATGAATTCATTCTGTACTATTTTCTCAGAAAACATTAAAATTAAAATTATTTTTGGAATTTAAAGAAGTTTAGAAAAGCTAAACAATGTGTTCATCCTTGGCTCATATGTCTTTAAGGAAAGCGGAGTCAACTAAGTATAACTTTCCGATTACTTTTTTCTATGATGCTTGGTAAATTTCCAAGAATTATTAATTATTTAAACAATTTCGATTAAAAAATTAAGAGTTTGGCCATTTTTTAACGAGTGGGCTCTATTCGTTTCCGGAATCAATAAAGAATGTATTTGCAATAACTCTTCTCTACGGTACTTTGTACATACAACAATAATTATTAATTATTTAAAAAAATTTTATAAACATGTTCAGAGTTTAGGCTATATTCCCAGGAATAGGCACAATTTGCTCACAGAGTCAACTAAGAATGTCTGTCAAATGACTCTTTTTATTTTTCTTTGTAAATTTACAAGAATTATTAATTATTTCAAGAATTTCTATCGAAAAATTAGGAATTTTGCCATTTTTAAACGAATGGGCTCAATTTGCTTACGGACTTACCAATAATGTATTTCCAAGAACTATCTCTACGAAACTTTGCAAATTTACAATAATTATTAATTATTTATTATTTATTATGGCCAACGGCCATACCACGCTGAAAACCCCAGTTCTCGTCAGATCACTGAAGTTAAGCAGCGTTGGACGCGGTTAGTACTTGGATGGGTGACCATTCAAGAATACTGACATGAGTGCTGTTGGCACATCGTGGGTGTGGTGAGCCCACACTTGTAGTTATTTATAACTACAAGAAAAACCTAGAAACACTACCCGAATCGGGTAGTGTCACGCCTACCCTGAAAGGGAAATGGTTTAATGGTATATATTTAAACAATTTTTATAAACATATTCAGAGTTTGGATATTTTCCTAGGAATAGGCACAATTTGTTTACTGACTGAACTAAGGATATCTTTCCGATTACTCTTTTCTATGTTGCTTTGTAAATTGACAAGAACTATTAATTATTTAAACAATTTTCATTTAAAAAATTCAGAGTTTGGCTATTTTTAAATTAATAGGCTCAATTTCTTACAAAATTAACTAATGATATCTTTCCGATGACTTTTGTCTATAATGCTCTGCAAATTTCCAAGATTTATTAATTGTTTAAACAATTTCCATGAACAAATTAGGAGTTTGGCTATTTCTTAAAGAATAGGCTCAATTTGTTTTAGATATAAACGAAGAAGGTATTTTCAATATCTCTTTTCTACGATACTTTACACATTTACAATAATTATTAATTATTTCAACAATTTTCATAAAGATATCCAGAGCTTGGCTATTTTTAAAGGAAGAGGCACAATTTTTTTACGAAATGAACTAAGAATATCTTTCAAAATACTCTTTTCTATGTTGCTTTACAAATTCAAATTTTGGCTATTTTCAACGAATAATGTAATAGTACATTTCGTGACTAGTGTGGACTGACGGCCTTTTTGAAACGAGCGCAATGATTTTGTAACGAGAGATTCAAAAAGAAAAGCCATCAGTTCACAGGAGTCACGAACGATACTTTTCAGAACAAAATCATAAATGGCGTGATTTCATTGTCTCCATGGAAAAATGCAAAATCACGTTTTGAGTCGGTGAAGGTACGCTGAGCTCTACTGCATTTTTGTTCTAACGAGCGTGAATGAGACAACAAAGTATAATGTGCGAGGCGATTGGAACACGCTATACTCTTCGTTAGAAACATCGACTCACCAATCCGCTATGAATTCTCTTTCTATCTTTGTCAACCATGGTCTCTCTCTAGCGTTACGAAAATACACGGAGCACGCACAAACAAAGCTCTTTTTTGAACTCTACGTCACGCCGTGCTTACTGAACCCGATTTTTTAACTCATCCAACGCACCGCCAGACACCGCGTCAAAACGCGTACTTTTGCGTTTGTCTATGGAGGCATGAAAACACGCCATTTTTATGTTTGCGTTCTGAAATTTTTTTTATAGAATTAACCAAGAATATTTTTCCGTTTACTTTTTTCTATGAGGCTAAGAAATATCTTTTTCATGACTCTTTTATATGTTGCTTATGTACATTTACAAGAATGATTAATTATTTAAATAATTTCCATAAACAAATTCAGAGTTTGTCTATTTTTGACGAATCGGCTCAATTTCTTTACGGAATCAATAAAGAGTGTTTTTCAAATAACTCTTTCGTATGATGCTTTGGAAATTTACAATAATTATTAATTTTTTAAACAATTTTTATAAACATATTCAGAGTTTGGGTTTTTTCAAGGAATATACACAATTTATTTACGGAGTCAACTAAGAATGTCTTTCTGATGACTCCTTACTATACTTTGAAAATATACAATAATTATTAATTATTTTAACATTTTTCATTAACATATTCAGAGTTTGGCTGTTTTTCAACGAATAGGCTCAATTGAGCTGCTGAAAATATAAAGTGCAAATATCTCGCAGGTGAGTAAAACGCAGCTATAGAAAAGTGCCTAAAAAAAATTGGGTATAATTTCACGTCTGTAAAAAGGAGTGATAGAACATTGGCAGTAAAAAGTAGGCAACGATTCTTCGGCCCCCACCACTTTCCCATCTGGGAGAAACACATGCAAACGTGGCGTGTCGGTGAGATGGCTCTGTTACGCGTTGCGTCGGCCATCCTCGTGTAAAGCCGAAAATGCACGAGCACGAACCTGTGGCTCGGGCCGAGCCGAGCTCGCCCGACTTCACGATTCGGTTTCGTTGGCTATTGGGAGGTTTGGGTTGATTTTTCTTTTCAAAAATGCACACCTAAAGGAAACGCTTCAAATACACGTAATGAAGACTTGCAATATTTAATGATTATGTCTTTCAGGAATTCTTATGGAATGTTTTAGACGATCTGATTCTACAGGGAATACATTATAAGACATTGGAGGTTTATAAAGTTCAAATATATTGAATATTGATATGGGATATTAAGATTAGGTTAATAATATCTATAACTTTCAAGTGATTTAATTTTTCAATCGATTTTAAATATTGTGAAGTTAAAATGATAATAAATAGTTATTATTTGCAAGTTATTAAATTAATCAACATTCCTAATATATAAAAACTTTATCAAACCTTCAATATCTTAAAATATTTATCCTACACTCATGTACGTAATTTTTACAAGTTCCCAAAAACTTTCTCCTGCAGATTATATTTTTAGTTATAAATTTTATTATTTGGTTGAAAATTCAACAATTTTCTTTGAAAAAAGTCATTTTTCTTCGCGAATTCAACTCTTTTTTTTGAAAACTCTTTTTGCAACCAAGGCGCGCGCCTAATACATTTTTGTTATCGAAAAGAATAAAGCAAATACTTATTTTCTCTATGTTATTTATATTTAATTACTGTTACAAAATATTTGTACAAAATAATTAGAAGACACTACAGAATGATGTACGTAGCCTCCAATAAGAAGCTCCTTTTCATTCTTCTTCTCTGTTAAAGCGAAAGGAGTAATGGATTTCTCAAAATTTATTTGTAGGTAAATTCCGCCATCGCTATCATCTTGAAAAAATTGTGAATATAATTATAATTTAACTTATTATAGTTGGCTCTTAAATTTGTTTAACACTTTTTTGGAGAAAAATGCAACTATTGGGTAGAGAATTCAACAATTTTGTTAAAAAGTCATCCTTTTTAGGTAAAAATTCGTCTTTCTGGATTGCAGATTCAATTTTTTTCGTAGAAACTTATTTCTTGGTTAAAAATTCATATTTTGATCGTGAAAAGTCAACAAAAATATTTTTTAACCGAAATTTGAACTATTTTTTGAATTTTTTTTCTGATTCATAAATTCATTCGGTTTGGTAGGAATTTCTTTTTTTTATGAAAATGCAACTTTTCGGTTGAAAATTATTCTTCTTTGCTGGATTATTCAACTGTTTTATTTGAAAGATTTGGTTCAATCAGTTGAAAATTCATCTCTTTGGTAGAAAGTTTAACTGTTTGGTTGAAAATTAATCTTTTTAATTTGAAAATTCAACGACTTGGGTGAAAGTTAAACTACATTGTTAAAAATTTATTTTTTCGATTGAAGGCTTATGTCTTTGGCTAAAAATTTAACTGTTCAGTGGAAAGGTATTTTTTTTTGGTTTAAAATTAATTTTTTAACTGAAAAGGCCTAGCCCGTTAAGCATGTCCAAAATGCCCCTGGCTGGAACCAGATTTTCAATTGGCCCCTTTGTAGGACTTGGAATTATAACTTTTTTCCCTGATTTTTGAACCCCCATCACCACCCCCATAGTTATGGTGGCTAAAAATGTGTTTTATGGTTTTTATTTTTTTTCGACACATTCGTGTAATAGAAAAATCTGAAAAAATTAGTACAAAACAAATGATTAGAATATACCAAAAAAAAATTTTGTTCAGTCTTTTGGCGGGAAATTCAAATTTTTGAGGGAAATTCAAATTTTCGAAAAATTTTTGTGTTCAAAACTTTTTTGAGTAATGTTCCAAATTTTTCGTGAATGAAAGGTTATCTCATGTGCTAACTTTCGAAATTTTTTCACATTTTTATTTGATGTGGACGGTACTTTTTTTAAATAAAAACTTTCACAGGTGGCAGATATCATGGATTATTATTATTGAAATGCTGAATATTACTTATGCTCACATGCTGTATTTTTTAATGGTTCTGAATGTTTTAATTAATGTGTAAAAAGGAAATTCTTCACAAGTTTTGGATTAATCGTCGTCGCTATCCTCATTAATTACAGGCACTATTTTATGTTGTACAAACAGTTTTTTTAATATTTCCGCTGGTCGAACGATTTTCGACAAATATCGAGCATGGGATAGATAGTAAATTACACAGTTCGACAAAATTTAAACCCAAAGACCGGACTATGTGACCCCGAAGGATTTTGTGATCCTAAAACCGAATCCGTTATCCACATTTTTCTAACACGTCACGTTTTTGAGATATCCTAACCTGAAAGTGCAAAAATGGCTATTTTTAGCCATATTTGAGGCAATATAACACGATCAGAAATTTTTTTCCCCAAAAACTACTAACGCCACCGTTTATTACTCCTTTTTATCTTCCATTCCTATTTTTGATCATCTCGAACCGATTTTTTTTCTCTGAGATATGACGCACTAACCATTCAGTTTCTCTGCGCCTGGCATTGTTCCATACTGCATTGAGGAACTGAAATAGTTAATGTGTGATAGCTCGGAGAAAAAAAATCGGTTTGAGATGATCAAAAATGGAAATGGAAGATGAAAAAGAGTACTAAACAATGGCGTTAGCAGTTTTTTAGGGGAAAAAATTGCTGATCGTGTTATATTGCCTCAAATATGGCTAAAAATAGCCATTTTTGCACTTTCAGGTTAGAATATCTCAAAAACCTGACGTCTAGGAAAAATTGAAATAACGGATTCCGTTTTAGAATACCGAAATTCTTCGGGGTCACATAGTCCGGTTTTTGGGTACAAAAATGATGTCATTTTTGTCGCCTTGTGTTACAGCAGAAGCATCTGAGCAGCAACCCTTATGAAAAAGAAGTATTGGTAAGTATTGGATCTAATACTTTTTTCGTGAATAAGTATTGGTAATCCAATACTTTGTCGCGAAACTAAAATATCGTTTAATTCCTGCGAAACCAATGGAATCAGGCGTGTATTCAACAAAACACTTATAACGCCGACGATTCATATGACGTGACTGAACTTCTACTTTCAAAATGTTCGCGGTTTCTTTAGCGCAGCAAATGTTAATTTTGTTGTCATCGTCCACCAATTCAGCTGAATACGATACAGCTTGACTGAGTTGATACGAACCCGTGAACAATATTTCGAGATCGCTGACGGTCATTTCCGGAAAATGTCCCACATCCGATGAACATATATGTTTGAAAGAAATCTTTCGCCTACTCCATCGTTTTTCTTGAATATATTGAGACAAAGTATAAGAGCCGATTTTCGGAAGTAACTTATTATCCATTTGATGATGCAAGAGTCGATATTTCCTTTCAATGATGTCATGTATTGCTTCAACAACCCAACGAATGTTCGTCACTCGGCGAGAGTCATTAGATTTAGCTGTATTTAGCTGGTTACGTTATCTGACATGAGAACTTCATACCCTGCGAAGAACCATTGCCACTTAATGCAAAAATATATCGAGAAAAATTTTCAATCACACATATTTTTAAAGCCAAATATAAATTATAATATAGAAAACAGGTAATAAAGCAGGTTTTAAGGGGTTATATCTAGTTATTTTGAGGGATTTTGAATTTTTTTGTCAATGTTGATAAAGTTTATTAAAATAGACTACATAGGATCTATTACTATATATTTTTGGGTACTTTTTTATTGGAAAGTTTTAAAAACTGGAGGAGACATGGCCGCTATCGCAAAACACGTTTTTTATATTTATTTCGATGAGCATGACAAATCCGTAACGGATTATCTGAAATCGAAAAACCAACGAGATTTCATAAGTATATTTCTCTGTGCAGTTCAAGCATGAAGCGATTTTTATTTGGACCAAAATTTCCATTTTTTGGGGTAAAAAAACGAATTTTTAAAACCTCAAAAGTCGAAATTTTTAGAAAAATCAGCGCCATTTTTTTTAATCAAAATTTTTGAAACCCCTTCGTTCAGGAACTGCGTATAGGAATATGATGATAAAATCTTGTTAGTTTTTTGATTTCAGATAATTCGTTCCGGACTTATCATGCTCAGCGCAAATAAAAATAAGAAAACGTGTTTTGCGGCAGCGGTCATGTCTCCCCCAGTTTTTAGAACTTTTTAATAAAGAAGTACCCAAAAAGATATAGTAATAGATCCTATGTAGTCTATTTTAATGAAATTTTATCAACATTGCCAAAAAAAAAAAAAATTTCAAAATCCCTCAAAATAATTAGATATAACCCCTTAATCTATCTGCTACAAAAAATAGATGACTGGTTTTTCTCAAGAAAATCGGCTATTATAGTGAAATTGCATGTTTTCAAATAAAAAATTTGGGAAAGGTCTCAATTTCGATGTGCAAAATTGCGAATCCGTTGTATCGCGTTTGGAATGAAATAATGATTCCGATAATATTTTGGCTCAAGAAGTTCAAAAAATCCTTAGCGTTATGAGTGTTTTGTTGAATACACGCCTGATTTCATTGGTTTCGAAGGAATTAAACGATATTGCTGTGAGTACGCAAATGCTAATCGTACGATCGGTTCCCTCATAAAAAAGAAGTATTTGCAAGTATAGGAACCAGTACTTTTTTGCGAAAAAGTATTGGATTTCCAATACTTATTCGCGAAAAAAGTATTAGATCCAATACTTGCCAATACTTCTTTTTCATAAGGATCGCTGCTCACATGCTGCTGCTGTAATTTAGTATCTATCCCATGCTCGATATATGTCGAAAATCGTTCGACCAGCGGAAATATTAAACAAACTGTTCGTACAACATAAAATGGTGCCTGTATTTAATGAAGATAGCGACGACGATTAATCCAAAACTTGTAAAGAATTTCTGTTTCACACATTAATTGAAACATTCAGAAACATTAAAAAATACAGCATGTGACCATAAGTAATATTCAGCATTTCAATAATAATCCATGATATCTGCCACCTGTGAAAGTTTTTATTTAAAAAAATTACCGTCCACATCAATTAAAAATCTGAAAAAATTCTGAAAGTTAGCACATGAGAAGACCTTTCATTTATGAAAAATTTGGAACAGTACTCAACAAATTTTTGAACAAAAAAAATTTTCAAAAATTTGAATTTCCCTCAAAAATTTGAATTTCCCGTAAAAACACTGAACAAAATTTTGTTTGGTGTATTCTAATCATTTTTTTTGTACTAATTTTTTTCAGACTTTTCTATTACACGAATGTGTCGAAAAAAAATAAAAACCATAAAACACATTTTTAACCACCATGACTATGGAGGTGGTGATGGGGGTTCAAAAATCTGGGAAAAAAGTTATAATTCCAAGTACTACAAAAGGGCCAATTGAAAATCAGGTTCCAGCCAGGGGCATTTTGGACATGCTTAACGGGCTAGGCCTTTTCAGTTAGAAAATTAATTTTTTAACCAAAAAAAAAGAACTTTCCACTGAACAGTTAAATTTTTAGCCAAAGACATAAGCCTTCAATCGAAAAAATAAACCTTTATCAATGTAGTTTAACTTTCACCCAAGTCGTTGAATTTTCAAATTAAAAAGATTAATTTTCAACCAAACAGTTAAACTTTCAACCAAAGAGATGAATTTTCAACTGATTGAACCGAATCTTTCAAATAAAACAGTTGAATAATCCAGCAAAGCAGAATAATTTTCAACCGAAAAGTTGCATTTTCATAAAAAAAAGAAATTCCTACCAAACCGAATGAATTTATGAATCAGAAGAAAAAAAATCAAAAAATAGTTCAAATTTCTGTTAAAAAATATTTTTGTTGACTTTTCACGATCAAAATATGAATTTTTAACCAAGAAATAAGTTTCTACGAAAAAAATTGAATCTGCAATCTAAAAAGACGAATTTTTACCTAATAAGGATGACTTTTTAACAAAATTGTTGAATTCTCTACCCAGTAGTTGCATTTTTATCCAAAAAATTGTTAAACAAATTTAAGAGCCAATTATAATAAGTTAAATTCTAATTATATTCACAATTTTTTCAAGATGATAGCGATGGCAGAATTTACCTACAAATAAATTATGAGAAATCCATTACTCCTTTAGCTTTAAGGCTCATGTAGGGGGTAATCTAACCTACAAAACTCAGCTCAAAAAATTGATTTCGAATGCTGGCGCACCGAAAGCATGTCAGGGGGCAATTTTTTCCCCCACAGGAATCACATATCCCTATTTGAGGGGGAAAGTCCCTCCGAAACGTCAAAACTCGCGATAAATATTAAAAAATTAACAAAATAACACAGTTTTCAAAAGCCGAAAAAAAGTAAACAGAAACAGTACAATCAGCGCCGCGTGGTATCTCGATCGATCACTAAATCTATTTAAAAGGACTTCTGGCGCCATATTCAAAATAGAAAAAGCGTTGAAACATATGTAGGAGTAATAATTCTTAATAAGTTATAATATATTATTTAAAAAACATAACAAATAAATATTATTAAAAAAAATATTAAAAAAGAAGGAAAAATATATTCAACGCAAAATACTGACTGATAAAATATATAAATAAAACTTTCCACATTTTCTTCTAATTCTGAGTTGATCTTATAACATTCCCATCACACCACCCACACAGAAGAAATAATTTACATATAGCTAAAGAAGATTTGATAAAGATTTTCCAAATTTGTAATTAGCAAAAATAAGCATTTTCTACAAAATACAATGTTATTGTGTTTATGATTTTTTCAGAGGAACCTTAGGCTATATAATGTAAACCTAACACCCCATCAAACCCACACACCCAATAGAACTCAACTCTAGAAAGCTGGAAAGACCCGGTGAATAGTTTCCGATCTTAGTCTATGGGAATATAATCATTTCTCTAAAAAATCAAAGTTATAGCGACTTTGATTTTTTAAAAAGATCCTTGGGTTCTGGATTATCATTGTAACATCCCCAAAAGTCCATCCACCCACAAGACATAAATTACATATAGCTGTCAAGATTTGGTAAAGATTTTCCAAACTTGTAATTAGCAAAAAAAAGTTATTTCCACAAAATGCAAAGTTATTGTGTTAATGATTTTTTCAGAGAAACCTTAGGCTATATAATGTACCCCTAACACCCCATCAAATCCACCCACGTATTAGAAATCAATTCTAGGATGCTGGAAAGACTTGGTAAATATATTGCTGTATTATTCTTTGACGAAAAAATAACATTTTTAGAAAAAGTCGAAGTCGTTGTTTCTATGATGACTTGAGCCTTTGGATTCCAACTCAATTTCAGGTTTAGAAAGAAGCCATAAGAGTCAGAATGTCTTTGGAATAAATAAGAAAAAACTTGGCTCGAAAACTGATTCTCAAGAATAATGTGAAAAAATACCAGTTTCAAATCGTTTTCATAGTGCTCAGCGGCCACTATCAAGTCTGATCGACTTGAGCCTTTGGATTCCAACTCGAATTCAGGTTTAGAAAGAAGCCATAAGAGTCAGAATTTCTTTGGAATAAAGAATAAAGAACTTGGCTCGAAAACCGGTTCTGCAGAATAATGGGAAAAAAAAGTTTCAAATCTTTTTCATAGTGCTCAACGGCCACTGTAAAGTCTGATCGACTTGAGCCTTTGGATTCCAACTCGAATTCAGGTTTAGAAAGAAGCCATGAGAGTCAGAATGTCTTTGGAATAAAGAATAAAAACTTGGCTGGAAAACTGGTTCTCAAGAATAATGTGAAAAACGACAAATTTCCAATCGTTTTCATGGTGCTCAATGGCCACCATAAAAAAATATTGACAGTCTTTCCAGTTTTCTAGAATTTATTTCTAATGCGAGAGTGGGTTTGTATGGGTGTTCTGATTACAATCTATTGACTGAGGATCACATAAAAAAATCATAGAAACAACGACTTCGACTTTTTCTAAAAATGTTATTTTTTCGACAAAGAATAATACAGCAATATATTTACCAAGTCTTTCCAGCTTACTAGAATTGATTTCTAATATGTGGGTGGATTTGATAGAGTGTTAGGGGTACATTATATAGCCTAAGGTTTCTCTGAAAAAATCATTAACACAATAACTTTGCATTTTGTGGAAATAACTTTTTTTTGCTAATTACAAGCTTGGAAAATCTTTACCAAATCTTGACAGCTATATGAAATTTATGTCTTGTGGGTGGATGGACTTTTGGGGATGTTATAATGATAATCCAGAACCCAAGGACCTTTTTAAAAAATCAAAGTCGCTATAACTTTGATTTTTTAGAGAAATGATTATATTCCCATAGAGTAAGATCGGAAACTATTCACCGGGTCTTCCCAGCTTTCTAGAGTTGAGTTCTATTGCGTGGGTGGGTTTGATGGGGTGTTAGGTTTACATTATATAGCCTAAGGTTAACTCTGAAAAAATCATAAACATTGCATTTTGTGGAAAATGCTTATTTTTGCTAATTACAAATTTGGAAAATCTTTAGCAAATCTTCTTTAGCTATATGTAAATTATTTCTTCTGTGTGGGTGGTGTGAAGGGAGTGTTATAAGATCAACTCAGAATTAGAAGAAAATCTGGAAAGTTTTATTTATCTATTTTATCAGTCAGTATTTTGGGTTGAATATATTTTTCCTTCTTTTTTTTCTCATATTCTTTTTAAATAATATTTATTTGTTATGTTTTTTAAATAATATATTATAACTTATTAAGAATTATTACTCCTGCATATGTTTCAATGCTTTTTCTATTTTGAATATGGCGCCAGAAGTCCTTTTAAATAGATTTAGTGATCGATCGAGATACCACGCGGCGCTGATTGTACTGTTTCTGTTTACTTTTTTTCGGCGTTTGAAAACTGTGTTATTTTGTTAATTTTTTAATATTTATCGCGAGTGTTGACGTTTCGGAGGGACTTTCCCCCTCAAATAGGGATATGTGCTTCCTGTGGGGGAAAAATTGCCCCCTGACATCCTTTCGGTGCGCCAGCATTCGAAATCAATTTTTTGAGGTGAGTTTTGTAGGTTAGATTACCCCCTACATGAGCCTTAACAGAGAAGAAAAATGAAAAGGAGCTTCTTATTGGAGGCTACGTACATCATTCTGTAGTGCCTTCTAATTATTTTGTACAAATATAATTATTATTATATTACTCTATATTATAGTATTCCCTGTAGAATCAGATCGTCTAAAACATTCCATAAGAATTCCTGAAAGACATAATCATTAAATATTTCAAGTCCTCATTACGTGTATTTGAAGCCTTTCCTTTAGGTGTGAATTTTTGAAAAGAAAAATCAACCCAAACCTCCCAATAGCCAACGAAACCGAATCGTGAAGTCGGGCGAGCTCGGCTCGGCCCGAGCCACAGGTTCGTGCTCGTGCATTTTCGGCTTTACACGAGGATGGCCGACGCAACGCGTAACAGGGCCATCTCACCGACACGCTACGTTTGCATGTATTGCTCCCAGATGGGCAAGTGGTGGGGCCGAAGAATTGTTGCCTACTTTTTACTGCCAATGTTCTATCACTCCTTTTTACAGACGTGAAATTATACCCAATTTTTTTTAGGCACTTTTCTATAGCTGCGTTTTACTCACCTGCGAGATATTTCCACTTTTTATTTTCAGCAGCTCAATTTGCTCGCGAAGTCGACTGAGAGTATCTTTCAGATGACTGTTTTCTATTTTGCTTCGTAAATGCACAAGAATGTTTAATTATTTAAACAATTTCGATTAAAAAATTAAGAGTTTGGCTATTTTTCAACGAATAGGCTCCATTTTTTACAGAATAGAGTAAGAATATCTTTTCGGTAACTTTTTTCTATAATGCTCTGCAAATTTCCATAGATGAATTATTATTTAAACAATTTTGATAAACAAATTAAGAGATTGGCTATTTTTTAAAGAATAGCCTCAGTTTGATTACGGAAACAATAAATAATGTTTTTCAAATAACTCTTTCCTATGATACTTTGAAAATTTACAATAATTATTAATTATTTAAACAATTTTCATAAAAATATTCAGTGTTTGAGTTTTTTTCAAGGAATAAACACAATTTGTATACATAGTCAACTAAGATTGTCTTTCCGATGACGCTTTACTATGTTTTGTGAATATACAAGAATTATTAATTATTTAAACAACATTCGTAAACAAATTCAGAATTTTGATATTTTTCAACGAATAGGGTAAATTTTTAAAATAATTAACTATAAATACAATTCGGATGACTTTTTTCCATTAGGATTTTCGAATTTCCAAGATTTATTAATTATTTAAACAATTTTCATGCGCAAATTGAGAGTTTGACCATTTTTTGAAGAATAGGTTTAATTTGTTCACGGAATCAACAAAGAATGTATTTCAAACAACTTTTTCCTACGATACTTTGAAAATATACAACAATGATTACTTATTCAAATAATTTTCATACACAAATTCAGAGTTTGACAATCTTTTATTATTATACCATTAAGCCATTTCCCTTTCGGGGTAGGCGTGACTTGCTCGGTTGGAGAATAGTAGTGTACATATGGGTATATAGGTATAAGGTAGGTAGGAATATAGTTATGAGGTGGATAGGTATATAAGTGTTAGGTATATATATATTTTAGATTGATCTGGAATTCTCGTGTTATTTATTTAAATGACACGTTTACTCCGCAACACAGCTCCGACCCAGGTTGCTGATCAATCTCTCTAGCGATCACCCCAAGTGAAGAGCCTCACAAAATTGTTATGTATGGTTCTCCACTTGGGCCCATTAGTATCCAAGATCTTTGTTTCAGGCGTCATTCATTCTACTGTCACTCTGTTTACAAACTATTTGTCGCCACACTTTTCTGTCCTGGCATACTACTCTAGCTTCCTTCACGTCCATGCATTTTTTCATGCAAGCTCTTGTGTTCCTATGGCTTCTTATGTCTCTACGGATTAATGTCTCATTTACAGATTCTAACCATTCTTTCGGCGGTCTACCTCTGGGCATTCTGCCATTTACTTTACCTTTATACACTTGTTTGGTCAGTCGTTCATCTTTCATTCTTTCAAGATGTCCGAACCATCTTAACTGATTTCTTTCCCATGTGTCAACTATTGTCTCTTTTGCACCACATTCTTTGAGGATTGTCTCGTTTTGGACTTTGTCCATTAGTGTTTTCCCGCATATTATGCGCAGAGGTTTCATGCCGATCGCGATAATTTTACTCCTGTCCTTTTTTTGACAGGTCCATGTCTCGCTACCGTATAGTACAGTCGGTACGAGTATAGAATTGTGTATGGCCATTTTAGCTTTTTTTGATATGTTTTTATTTGTTAGGATGGACCCTGCTCTACCGATAACCTGTTTACCCTTATTTATGCGCCTATCTAACTCCCCATCTATTTTTCCGTCGCTAGTGAATAGACTACCTAAATATACGTACTTGTCAACTTGTTCTAATCTCTCATCATTTAGGACAATGTTGCACATTGTTTTCTCACTCTTTCCCTCAAACACCATGATTTTTGTTTTATTTACGTTAATTTTGAGTCCCATGTCCTTCATGCTTGTATGAAGTTTATTCAACATTCTTTGCAAGTCCTCGACTGATTCTGCCATAACAATCTTGTCATCTGCGAAAGCTAACCTACGTACCTTAACTGTTTGGAGATCTACACCTTCTTCGTCGAAGAGTGCAGTTCTTAGACACTTATCCATGAATATGATAAATAGCCACGAGGACATAACGCATCCTTGTTTCACGCCTTGCGTAATATCGAACCAGTCACTCAGTTTCCCGTTTACCCTTACGCTCGCTTTACTACCTGTATATATTGTTTTTATTGCTTGCAGGAGCCCTCCATTTACTCCGTATTCTTTAAGAACTTCCCAAAGTTTACTACTATTTACCGTGTCAAATGCTTTTTCTAGGTCAATAAATGCACAGAAAACTTTCTTTCCTACTCTCAAGCTTTTTTCTGTGATCTGTCTTAGGCTATATATCTGATCTGTACATGATCTTCCTGGCATAAATCCACTTTGGACTTCCCATATTTTTTCTTCTGTGATTTCCATTACCCTACGAATAAGTATTTTTGAGTATATTTTACTTACTGTACTTAGTAGGCTGATACCTCTGTAATTACTGCAGTTGTTTTTATCTCCCTTTCTTTTGTATATTGGTACGATAATCGCTTTTTTCCAATCGTCTGGGACTTTCCCCGTCTCGATACATAAATTTATTAATTCGCACAACCTGTGAGGTATGTACTCGCCACCGTATTTGAGCATTTCAGCACTAATACTGTCTATGCCAGCAGCCTTACCGTTTTTCAAGTTCTTAATTATGTCTCGGACCTCAGTGACACAGACTTTTTCAATTGGGTTTTCTAATGCATTATGTTCTATGTCGCAGTTTTGTTGTCCTATATCTTCACCTCCTAATAGTTCTTTAAAAGAGTCTTTTAAAGCGTCTACTATCCCGTCTATATCATATAGCATTTCACCTTTGCTGTTTCTCATGCTAGCAAACTCTGTACTTTTACTTTCCTTCAACTGTTTATATAGTAGTTTCATAAAAACATACACGCAGCTATAACCTATTTAATAATAAATAAAACTTTTCTATCTGAACTATAATATTAAAATCGAAACCATTCAAGAATTGTAAACAAATTCATTTTTATAATAAAACGTATGCACCATATGTTTAATAAGAATTAAAAAAGCATACAAATTTCATAATGGTAAAAACTTTCCTTTTCATTAATTGCAGTCATTTTTCTTTTTATTAATTTCTGCCAGTACTTTAATAATCTATTTTTTCTTAATCAAGATTTCTGGACTCTCCTCGAGCCGAGATCATTTACTATGTATTTCTATGAAAAATGGTACGCGCCGACATTTTAGAGGTTTCGTTCCAAAGTTACATAAAATGTTTAGAGTTGTAAAATGATTTATTCTGTATCGTGAGAGGGTACCCATACAAAGCCATGTACAAATAGAAGTTATTGAGGTTAAAATTAATTTCATGGTGTTTTATTTAACTTCATTTCCAAATAAAATAATTGCATGGAAATTACTTGGACTCGCGCTGAGCGCGCGTATGAGGTACTAGTTTATATTAAAAGAAATGTGTTCCCGTAAATGATTATATTGTTTGGTTTACCCAAATAATAAAATTGAATATACAAAGCTTTTATTTATTCTAACTAAATATTATTCAAATACGTAGCCGTACAGAAATACAGCAAATTAAATAATTAATTATATTTATATGCTCAAACTTTTCACGAGTGTTATTGAAACATAAATTTTAAATAAGATTAATACGCTGATTTTGTGAGTGTTTTCAACTATTTAACATTAAATGAACTATGAATGAATTAAAATTAAATTTAAATTAAAAATGAATTGAAACTATGAATTATGAATATAGTGATATTTTTAAGTAGATGGTGGCTAAGCAAAAGGTTTAAGGTTACTAGTATCAATTTTACATAAACGTAAGGTATTGTGAGTTAGGTTTTGACTGTATCAAATTAAAAGACCTGATAGTTGTACAATTTTCTGTTTAAAAGATTTCTCATTAAACAATTCGGAATTTCGGAATTAAATGCCTCTAGAATGAATCCAAAATAATAAAAAAATTTGAAAAAGAAATGATACAGTTTCAATTCCTTTCTAATGAAATGGTCCAATTAAAAAAAATTTAAGTCGGTAATTTTTCAATTTTCATAGATTCTGATTTAAATATTTTCAATGTTAAATTATTCAATTTTAAACGCTTTTACTTAGAAATGATACAATTTCAATTTCTTTTCATTCTAATTGAAATATTATCTGTGTCAAAATGTCACCTAATCTAAAATTGTTTGATTTGGAACGTTTTCATTTCAAAATTGTTAATTATATTTTGCTTAAGTTATCAGCGCATTTAATTTGAAATGATTAAATATCGTTTAAAAAAACGGAAAAAGTCTTAATTTTTAAACTTTTTTTTAATAATGGATTTTTAAATGGCTCACTTTGTTAGTTTATTAATATACGTCAATATGACATTATAGAATTCTGTTTCCATTCGAAGTTGTAGGGATCGAATAGAAATTCTTTAGTTTGAATTGGAATAACAATTTCTTAGCATGTTTGATCGACAGAAAAATCTTTTTTTTCTGACTTTAAGACCATATAAATAGTAAGTAAGTGAAAATAGTAACTTGATACATTTCCAATAACTGATTCAAGTACCTATGTAAAAGTTTCTGCAAAGTACCTATTTTTATATCTCGGCGCGTATTTCTGCTGAATACGGTTACACAACTCAATAAGCAGTCGCGGACAATGGTCCAGGGGTCGTCCCGAAGGAAAAATCCCCAAGTCAAGGCGTTAACAACCGTGCCGAAGACTGAATGGCACCAGGGTATGGTTCGTGGGAATCAAATGGAGAAGCTAAAAAATCTAAACAGAAGTGTGTGTGAGGAGTTGGGAGGAGAATTGGACGTGGTGGAAGATCTTGACACCAGTCAAAAGCGCAGGCTGTACTTGATATTATAAACGCAGGAAAATGGAAGGAGCTGAGTGCAAAAGCCCTGAATGATTTGGAGGGTGTGATGAAGCTGATGCAGAATTTCTGCGATACAAGGCGCAACATGTTTATGCCGATCAGGGATGGCCTGGCTGAAGCACGGAGTGCAGTGTTCGAGCTGGAACGCTTTATAAACTATAACGATATGTTTCTCAAAGATGCCATTAAATACGTTGGAATCGACATCGGTAAAAAATTTACCGAACTTAAGAAGACGGCTAAGGCTAAGCAAGAGACCAGCCAAAACACCACTCAGACAGAGGAAGCTATGGAAACTCCCACTCCCCATACTGGGAAGCGAGAGAGGCAGCCCACGCTGCGTCCCATTGAGGCTGGCTCCGCCAAACCAAAGACGAAGAAGCCGAGGACGCGCGCTACAGCAGCGGCGTCCTTGACTCCGAAGAAGAGTGATGCAGGGGCGATATCAGCTGCGCCCGCATCCACGAGGAATAAGGAGCCGCAGAGGAGAGCTCAACCCGAGGCGGTCCTAATAAAACCGGCTCAGGGTTCGAGCTATGCTGAGGTCCTTAAGGACCTCAAGAAGAAGGTGAAACCGGACACCCTTGGTGTCAAAATCAGGGGTGTCTGAGAGACGAGGAAGGGAGAGGTCCTCATCGAGGTAGGCCCTGCAGAAGACGGCAGGATAAAACTGTCTTCTGCGATCAGGGAGGCGGTTGGTGTTGGCAGCTCCGTTCGCGATCTCGTCCCGCGAGCGGAGGTCGAGGTCATGAATCTCGACACATCAACAGACGCAGAAGAGGTGATGGAGGCCGTTCAGAAGCACTTCGGTGGTATCGAGTCGGCCAGTGAGAAGGTGAGCATGACGAAGAGGGCCTTTAGGGGACACCTAAGGGCCTACGTAGAACTTAACGAGGAACTCGCGGCGAGACTTGTTCGGACAGGACATCTTAAGGTGGGTTGGATGTCCTGTAGAGTATGGAAAAAGACGGAGGCGACAAGATGCTACCACTGCTTAGGCTTCGGCCATATAGCAGCGGGCTGCAAGGGTCCAGATAGGACCAAATTATGTTGGAAGTGCGGCAACGGAGGGCAAAAATCTGCGGAGTGCGTGAGCACTCCCCAGTGCTTCCTCTGCGCTGCTCGTGAAGAAAATCCCCGGACTGACCATCTGCCGGGGACCATGCGATGTGCTTCATTTAGGGAGGCCGCCCCGTCCAGGAAGCCTCCCAAATGAAAATTGAAACCAGCCAAGCCCAGCCATGATGTCGAAGGCCGACGAGCCCGTTGTGCGACATTGTCGCACTAATGAGGACGATGCGTACATCATGGTTGGGTCTGGTGCCACCTTGCGTCCAAGCAGGACACACAAGAAGGACGCCAAAGCACGGCGTTGAATGCCTATAACCCATGTTCCTGAAGTAATGCGAGAGCGGATTCCAGGAACATGAGTTGGCAGGAAAGAGGAGGTGAGTTTAGTGGGTATTGCCGTTTTTTTTTAGGTTGAGTCATTTTTACTTAAATTCTTCAAAACTAAACTATTCCAAAAACATTCAAATTTGCATCATTTTCTATTATACCCATAAAATATTTAATAGTCTTCAATTAAAAATTCTATATTTTCCAAATTCGAGATTTTTGAATTGTAACTCTTCCAAATTGCGTAAAATTTCAAATCTTTAAAATTGAAGATCTTTTAATTCTAAAAATTTCAAATTAAATATCTTGCAAGTGTCAAGTTTTTACAATTAAAAATTCTGCGATTTTTATGCTTTCCATTCGGAATCTCTTCAATTTTGAAGAGTTAGAATTGAAAATTCATGTCTTTTAATATTCAAAATCATTGAAATTTATGATTTTTTATTTATACATCTTTAAAATTCAAGAGATTTTAATTGAAACTCTTCAAAATTGTAGAACATCGAATTTTAAATCTTTAAAATTGAAGACCTTTTAATTTTGACAATTGAGATTTAAAAATTATGCATCTTTTATGTCTTACAATACAAGTTTTTAGTTTTACAAATGAGTATCTAATTTTAATGCTTTACCGTCAAAATTTTTTCAATTTTGAATTGAAAACTTGACCATTGATTTACAAAGTCTTCAGAATTTGATTGAATACTTTATGACAAAATTTCAACTTTTCTCAACCGCCTCCAATCTTTCAGAAATACTGGAGGAACCAAGAGTAATCCTGTGTGCCGTTCTAGGCCCGTCGGATTTTTAAAATGAATATTACGTAAAATGTTGTGCTGATTACGAAAATATAGGGTGGGGGCCCCCCCCCCCCCTTGAAAAATGAATCAGTTTCAAGATATTCGCGTTTTAATTTTTTTTGAGTTAATGCAACAGCCCTCTAACAATTTCAGGTTTTTCGAAACTTCAAACATAGCATCGGTTACACGGAGAAAAAAGAACCTTATATTTTACTGAAAACCAAGTTAAATCTACTGCTCTTCCAAGTACGTATATGGACAACACAACAGTTCAGTAAATTTTACAATTATCGGCAAATAAATATGGCTATCATTGATGATTACCAGTACCAATTCTCAAGTGGTGCTGACCTGCGGATCAGTAGATTTTATCTATCCTGTCGCTATTCTGCACTGTTCCTCGATACCGCAATTACGAATTATCATGTCACTTGGACGGTTAATATAAACATATTTAACTTATGTGGACGGTACAGACTATCGTTTGGACGGCTCTATAAATTGTAAAAAAATATTGCTAAAAAATAATCAATAAATAAATACACGGTTAATTCTTAGTTATATGTTCGGATATACTTATAATTTATCGATATTTGTAAGCTACAACGCTTATCATACAATTAAAATTTCGCACGCATAGGGAGGGGGGGATTAGAACTCATAAACCTAAGCACGCAAGTCGATTATCTTAACCACTACACTATCACATGACTTGCGATCTGTTATATAATTCCGAAATGCATTTGTAACTGAGGTGGCGACTTCGGTAACGACTTTTGCATACGCGCCCATGCCATCGCGGCACACGACTGAAGCTCTCGCATTTCTCTCATATCCATACAAGTCAGCTGAAACATTCGCGGAACACAAACACGTCTTGCTCCAATAAAATCTCAACTGTACCCAGATGCAAATTCCTGTACAGGAACCTCGGAGGATCTTGCACATGTTCCTGTACATGAAACTGCACACGAACCTGTACAGGTAATCTTGACGGTTCCTGTGCAGGAATTTGGCGAAGGAAACTGTACATGATCCTGGAAAGGAACCTGTATACAAGCTAACCTTTGAATGGTCCTGTACAGGTTCCTTCACTAAGTCAATTGAGGTGTGGGTTCATGTACAGGAACATGTTCATGATCCTATACATGAACCTGCAAATGAACTAATCCGCGAGGGTTCGCTGGTGGCTTGGCTCTCTCGATAGTGAGTTGGTTCTTAAAGGGAATAAAAGGAAGGCAAGTTCATAGCTGTAAGCGACATCAGTTTTCGTAATGGCTTTCTGTAAAGGACCCTATACGTGTTTTTGTACAGGATCCTTCCAAAGGTTCCTTTGACGGCTTTCTGTAAAGGATCCTATACACGTTTCTGTACAGGCACCTGTACAGGACCATTCAAAGGTTCCTTTGTGGTTGCAGGTTCCTTTGCAGGATCATGTATAGTTTCCTTCGCCAAATTCCTGCACAGGAACCGTCAAGATTACCTGTACAGGTTTGTGTGCAGGTTCGTGTACAGGAACATGTACAGGATCCTTCGAGGTCCTGTACAGGAATTTTCAGCTGGGTACGCACTCTGTGAATAAGATGTGCCATCCAAAATTGTGTTATTCATTATAAAACTCTTCCATTGCTAAGTGGAAATATTGAGTAATGTGACGACTGTCACAGAAATGTCAAAAATAAATTGTTGATTGCGCCATGAATTCATCCGGTGGTCCGCGCGGATAGATTGCATTGTTACGACTTTGGGGACGAGCTAAGCAAGCCAATCGGATCGGTAGCATGTACCAATCCTTCTGTAATATCCATAGCATCCAGGGCCGGCGTGTCATAGGGTGCAATGTGTGCGGGGCACACGGGCGGCCAAGCTTGGCTCTTGGTGGAGGGCGGCCAAACTGCACTGAATATGAACAGCATCAACAAGGGTTTGGTCGTTAATAGGCGACTAATCTCTTTAGTCTTAACGCAATAAAGTTTCTAAGTGGGCCTTTGCTCGTGCCTTTGTCTTCTGGGATTTTCCCCTCGATTTCCCCTGAATTTTCATCTGGAGCCCATTTCTTTCCAGTAATAAATTATTTCTAGGTTCAGGAATATATGAATATACACACACATATATATATATATATATATATATATATATATATATATATATATATATATATTAATCCTTGCTGTCCTTTAAAAATTTATCCATAATCTTCCAGCAAGAAGTATTTCTTGAACAAATAATTGCTGTGAATTTACGAAATCGAAAGTAGAACTAGATTAAATAACTTTTCTGTTAATTGTTTTACTCAAAAAATCTTTGAATACCGAAATATGTATAATTGTATATGCACTACTCGACACACTCTGAAAAATGTTTGATTAAATCAATCAAAGTTTTGTTGAATCAAATAAATAAATGCATTGCTATACAGTTAACTAAAGTTTGGAGACATTTTTTCGCCGCCCTTGTTATGTTTGGTGTCCTGGAACGGAACCGTGATAACAATAATTTTGAATTCTTACTCAAGCATATTTCAAAGGCCATGGTTTTTAATCAAATGACATGAAAGTTACCATTTTTATATTTCTACATACACCATACACACCGTATACGAAATTTTTTGAGAAATTGGAAAAAATTGATGAATAAAAATGGTTTTGTTCTATTTATATTATTATTGTAGGAGACATTTTTTCGCCGCCCTTCCTATATTTGGTGTCCTGAAACGGAATTGCGATAACAATAATTTTGAATTTTTACTCAAACATGTTTCAAAGACCATGCTTTTTAATTAAATTACATGAAAGTTACATTTTTTAAGTTTCTCCTTACAAAACTCTTTCCGGGACAAGCCCACTATCAGTTACAGAACTTCTTTCTTTTAAACTGTTATTCTATCTAAAAACATTTGAGAAACAATGTATGTTATAAATCGAATTCGGAAATTCGATTTTTTGAAAATAATTCATAATTTATATGTAGCTGTATTACGATCGCTTGGCTTGAGATTCATGTGATCCTCACATTAATCTCCCGGAATCTATTAAAATTCTTGAAGATTTAAGTACGTTTTTCACTGAAAAAAGAACTGATGAAGCTTTCAAAGAATATCTAACTGACGCTACACATTTAGCATCAGCTTTAAAGGTAGATATCAAGTTTAAAAACCTGATGGATACGCGACAAATAGTAGATGATCCCGAGAAAAGTTTTAAAGTTCACTGTTAAAAATGTTTGAAATTTTAATATACATTTGATATACATTTGTATATTAAATCTAAAGCCTAGGTATACGAAATCACCATTAAGAGACTACGTTATTATATTTCATATACCGCATATTGATCATTTATCAGAAAAGTCAGATATTTGCACTTGACACAAATTAAAAACAATTTTGGCAGCAATTTTCAATTATAAACAATCAAACATAATATTTTCTCCTATATAAATATGAATTACACTGGTTTTTGAGAGAAAAGTTCAATTAAGCAAATACCCAGATAACATTCTGTTAGCACACTGATGGCGTATGTGCACGCAGA
>CAKNYM010037912.1:0-13537 GCA_932195095.1 Andricus curvator | reverse complement strand
ATTTTCTCATTATATATATATATATATATATATATATATATTACACTTATAAATTATATACTAATATACTATTCTGAAGTTGAATTCGAAAATGTTGTCTGTTTTGGCGTACCTCATTCCCTTTACGAGATACATTATATCCATTCCAATTTTAAA
The DNA here is from genome assembly GCA_932195095.1 of Andricus curvator. NCBI lineage: Eukaryota > Metazoa > Arthropoda > Insecta > Hymenoptera > Cynipidae > Andricus > Andricus curvator. The sequence continues at coordinate 13,381 of CAKNYM010037912.1, read as the reverse complement.
CTTTTCAAAAACAGAGTTAGATATCTGAAATTATCGAAACCCGTAGATTCTGAATTTCTAACTTTCGCAATGGTAATTTCAAAATTTTACAATTTTTAATCCCTTTCAGCTGGTCTACTTGGTAGCCTATTCGCAGGTATAAAGGGAACTTCTGCAGGCATTTAAAACTGGAATCGGCTCGTAGCTTTAAACGAGCAGCACTGAAACGGCACTGGGCAGTGCCGTTTGAGTGCCGTTTCAGTGGCATAACGTCAATAATTTTCTTTCATGAAATACCAACCTATTTTTAAAGAAAATTAAGTGAAAAATGAAATCAATTTTCATAGTTCATCTAACGGAACGTTTCTTAATTTATGATTTTTCGTTGAGAAATGCCGCGTTTACACTCGCAAACCGGAGAAGGCGCATCCTCGCCGAGGGAGAGAGAGAGAGCGCTGCAAAGAGCACAGGTCGCTGCTATGTGCTTTCTGTGCTCGGTTACCTGCAGAACTTCAATAATTATTCTTTTTCTATAATTCGCGAAAAAGTGCCAGTTTTTCCACCTGTTTTTGGTGTAAAAAGTTACCGATTTTTGCTCGATGACGTGGCGCATGCGCAGTGCCGACCTTTCCGGGCAACAGTGACAAAAGTGGACAGATGCAGTGGAAAAAGTAAATGGACAGTGATAAAAGTGAGGCACAGTGGAAAAAGTAAATGTTATTTCGGGTGGGTTCGTGCTGCCTCGGGTGGACTCGTGCATCGTGCGCAGCCAACTTCATTCTATTTTCCGACTGTCGTCCCTAACCTAAAAGCAATTTCCTGAAAAGTCTCGAGTTGTGTATTTTGTATGTACTTTTGTCACTTGGCAATAGCAAAAAAACACCGTCAGTTTCTCCGAAAATACTGTGCTTGGTTTTTTTCACGAAAAATCGGAAGTTTTGAAGCCCTCAACTTTATGGGCCAACTATTCAATTGTGAGAACCAGCTTATTATTACTGCCATATTATTGCCATGGTTTTGATAATTACCATTGTCATTGTTGCGCCAATCGACAAAAAATCGCCTTCTTTTTACACAAAAAACAGGTAAACAAAAACTAGCACTTTTTAACAAATTATAGAAAAAGTATCGTGTCCCACACATTGAAAAAGCGACGATTTAAAACTCGTGTGATAGCCACCCTCGCTCCGCTCGGGTAGCTAACTTCACACTCGTTTTAAATCTCTCGCTTTTTCAACTTGTAGCACAATATACTATTTACCTAAGTTTTCTTTTTTACTGCAATACTTTTTCCCAAAACTTGAAACTTCAAAATTTACTTTCTTGACCTCTTGCAGTTTCCTGCAGACACTTTTTTCAACTTAAGTATTTTTTTTCATAGTTTCGAATGTATAATTTAAGATAGTAACAGCGATTTTCGTTAATATTTAATTTAAGTATTAGATCAACTTTTTTGTTTATTCGATTTTTCACGAATCTTGCTTTTGTTTATTGTTTATATTTTTATTGATATGTTACAACAAAATTTTAGTGTACAGGAATTAATTCACGCAAGAAAAATCTTCAAATTAAAAAAGAAATCTTGAAAAAATATAAATTAGTTCAACAGATAGACACGCGAGTACGTGGGAGACCCATGAGTAGTGTTTAAAGGTGTGAAAACAAACGGTAGTGGTCTAGGGTTAAGTTACTGTTGCTGTTGGGATCTAACGAGGGGCTATTCACTGAGAAACCAGAAAAGCATAAATGCTGCAGTCCACAAATGATTCCTTTGTGAATCCCGAGACTGCACATTGACTGATCTGAAGAGTTCGCTTCGGACTTCGCTTGAATACAGCAATGCCGAATATTTAATTAAAGAAGACTTAATTTTGAGTAGATCAAAAAAAAAAAAATGCTCTAGCTCTAATAGAACCCACATTATGGCCTTTGGAATATGACCCTTTTTTTATGGAATTTCGTTTAACATCAATTTTATAAATAAAATTTCTCGTTTTTCAAAAGAACTCATTTCCTCAGCGTTTTAGGTGGAAGTATCCAATAAGTTAGTTAAAAAAGACTTAATTTTGAGTAGATCTAAAAAAAACAGTGCTCTAGCTGTAATAGAACCAAAATTATGGCCTACTGAATATGGCCCTTTTTTATTAAATTCTGTTCAATATCAATTTTTTAAATAAAATTTATCGTTTTCCAAAAGAACTCATTTCCCGAGCAATTCAGGAGAAAGTTGCCACTAAATAGGTTAAGGAGGACCTGATTTTTAGCAAATCTAAAAAAAAGTAATGCTCTAGCTCTAATCGCATCGAAATTATGGCCTTCTGAATATTTTTAATGAAATTATGTTAATCATCTTTTTTTTAACAAATTAAATACAAAATCAAAATCTTACCAATTTTTGAAATAAAATATCTCGTTTTCAAAAAAAAATAAGTTCCTGAGCATTGGACATGATGGAGTCTGTTCACTCAGATCATGTTTTCATAATATCGTTAATAAAAGTTTTCAGTTCATAATTAAATTCAACAAAATTCCATAAAAAGTGTAATTTTCAGGAGGCCATCATTTCGATGAGTTCTTTTGAAAAACGATAAATTGTATTTAAAAAATTGATATTGAACAAAATTTCATAAAAAAGGGCCATAATTTTGGTTCTATTACAGCTAGAGCATTGTTTTTTTTAGATCTACTCCAAATTAAGTCATTTTTAAATAACTTATTTGATACTTTCACCTAAAACGCTGAGGAAATGAGTTCTTTTGGAAAAGGAGAAATTTTATGAGAAATTTTATTTATAAAATTTATGTTAAACAAAATTTCATAAAAAAGCTTCATATTCAAAAGGCCATAATTTTGGTTCTATTAGAACTAGAGCAATGTTTTTTTTAAGATCTACTCAAAATTAAGTCTTCTTTAATTAGTTATTGGGCAATTTTCACCAGATATGCATAGGGAATAAGTTATTTCCCCAAAACTATATATATATTTTTTTTCATTCAAATTATTCGCCTAAAATCGACTTCTTAGGACCATAACTCTCAAACTTTTAGAGATAGAACATTCGATTTTTTTTTCCATTTTGCAAACAATTTCAAGCACTTTCATTCTTGTTAAGGTGTTTGGGATATAGGATGAACTGGAATAAGGCAATTTCCAAGAAACTTATTTTTTCCACTTTTTTCACCATTTTAAAAAAATATTTAAGGGTTTCAGTTCTCGTAAGATGTTCAGCACCTGTAGCCCTTTTTCGATGCCAAACTGAATGCTTTGAGACAATGAAATTCTGCGTTTAACTTATTTCCATTAAAATATGTTGATTAACCTCTTCAAAAAAATCAAAAAAAGAGTTTTCTCAAAAAGGGCCCAAGCGATTTTTTTCTTGTTGGGCTCAAAATGATCGTGGGGCATCCCAGAAGTATATTCAGAAACAAACCGGCTTATGCAAGCCCTTTTGGGTTGAAGTCAGTCGAGGCACACCGTGCTTATTGAAAATATCAAACCTAATTATTTCCATCTCGAATATAAATTGAATTTTCGTCTATGGTAGACATTTCATTATATTCATATATTATATTATATCAAACTTTTCGAATATATTGAGACACGGCGTTTTCTAATTAATTAGTCAAAAATCTCTTGGAAAACGTAATTTTTGATTTTCTTGTCATTTTGTATGGTGTCGCTACTTAAATAAACTCTCAATGAATCCCAAAATCTAACTCTTGAAAAAGCTACGTACAGCTGTCCGTGATTGAAAACATCTTATTTCTGATCAATTCCAATTCGATCGAAAGTTTGACCTTGTGATTTGTTGATTGTCATTGCAAATGCTACTTTGACTGGAAATTGTCTCCTTTTGAATCAAAATGGATAAGTATTTTTCAGTGCAGTGTTATCCGATTGAGATAAGCGATTTCGCCCGCTCTACTGCCTGTCAAAATTTCACATTGCAAAACGTTGCGAGAAAATTCTAATATCTCACAAAATTTTTTTGACAAATACAATTCATATACATTCTTGTGCATTTTATAATAATTATTTATTTTAGTTACAAGAATTGTTTCTAATACCTATTTTGAATTGCGCGCCAACTGCAGCCAACCAGCGCGCGGCCCCCAACATTGGCATCACTGCGGACACTGCACACTCACATGCGCGCACTTGCTTTCTCTTTCTCTCTCTTCTTATGAATCATGATTAAAATATTGTATTTTCTTTTTCGTGTAATTAAATAAAATTAATCTGACTAACGTAAATTAATTTTAGTATGAAATTCTATTATGTCAAGATAGTAATTGTTTCAGTCATTTTATTCTATTTAATGGTAGTTTTTTTCTCATTTTATATTTTCAAATTTCGCGGACTTTTACATTGCTATGTTCAATTCTTAGAGTCAACCAATAAGAGTGCAGTAAAAGATCTGACGTTAGCTCACTTCTCTCGTTCAAATCGATTTTATTGATATATATATATATATATATATATGTTTATAACGAATCCAATATAAACATGTAAAGACATGTATGGGGTACCATTACTAAGTCGCTGTTAGTAAATAATAATAGGGAAACAAGATGGCTCTGAATGCCTAATATTTTTAAATCCGTCCAGGCTGGTGCCAAAGTCTGCTCTTCAACATGCTACCTCCCATATATGCTAACCACCCAGGGGATCCGTAATTATTAACAACATATAAAACACTGTGCCCTATAAAATGAATGATAACTTCTTAAGACACGGTGTAGACTCTAAAATTGGGTGGCGCTTCGAGGGTGACGCTTCGCTTATGTATAGCAGCATGAGCTCTTCTTGAATGGGGTTGTTCGTACACGTGCGTGAATTGGTTTGCGATTTTGTGTGTGTTTACTGAAGTGTTATGTAATTATTAAGTGTATTTCAACTATTTTTTATGTTGAAAGGTTTCAAAGAAAACCCACTTCAATTTACATCATATGATGTTATCACAGTTATTTGCAGTTTCCGATATAGACCTTTGTATGCCTAATTTGGAACCGATAGGAACAGATATATACCTCATGTATTATGAACGTTAAGACCTGATCATATACATAATGTTTCTTATTAGCCTACACTGAAAAAAAAAGTTTTTGAATCAAAAAAAATTTCTTTGATTCAAAGAAATGGTCGTACTGAATACGTCCAATCATGTATTTCTTCAATTCAAAGAAATCGTTTAATTGTATGAAAAATAAGAAATTATTGAAGCAAATAAATAATTGCTTCAGCCTCTGAAATATTATTTGAGCGAATGGACGATGTCTTTAACTGAATGAAATTAGATATTTGGATTTAAAAATCAGTCAGTTGATATGATCGAATACAATTTCAATTCTAAGAAATGTTTTCTTAATTGAAAGTATTGTCTATCGGATAAAATAAACGTTTTTTGAATTGACAGATTTGATTTTTTGTTTCAATGAAGCGTACTGTATTTCAAAAATACGATCTATTGATCGGATGGAAATATTTCTTTAAATCAAAGAAATATGAATCAAAGACAAAAATATTCATTTTAAACCAAATAAATGACTCATTGTTCCAAATGAATGTGCCATGAATGGGAATGAATATTTCTTTGAGATGAGAATATGTGAATTGATGGAAAGAAATATATTTTAAAGTCAAGCAAATATTTTATAGGCTCACAAAACTATTTTTTCGCATCAAATTTTTGAGTATTTGAAGCAAAATAATATCCCACTGATTCAAACAAATATTTCTTTGGCCTAAACCATGCGCGAGTGCAATAAAGTAGTTCGTACTTCAACTGTAGTACATATTTTCCTTAATAAACAAATGGATTCTTTGAGCCTAAATTATAATTAACATTGTTATTATTATACATATTTAATTTAAACAACGCATCGCGAATATATTTTACAATCTTGATGAACCTGAAACAGAAAAATTCGATGAAAAACCCACCTCCAACAGGAATCGAACTTGGGTCCGTCGAGTGTCAAATCCACAACGATGACCACTACGCTGTCGCAACATGGAAATTATAAGGCGGAAAGACGTATTTAGCTCTCGCCATAAATGCCAAAGAAATATTTCTTCAAATCAAAAAGACGGATATTGAATTTAACAACAGATTTCTTTGATCTAAAGAAGTATTTAATTGAAACAAATTATGCCAAATTATTGAATGTTTGATTTCAAAAAATAATTACTTCGTTGGAAAAAAACCTTATTTGTTATGAATAATTTAATTCTAGTAAGCAAATAAAACATTTCCTTCAAATGAAGAAATAAATATGTATGCAAACACAATACCTTGTTCATCTAAATAAATGCTTCATTGTTATAAATGCATGAACTCTTTGTAACAAATAAATATATTTTTAATTTAATTAATATTATTTTGAATTAAATCATTATTTCTTTGATTTGAATAAACTTAAGGACTTGATTCAAATATGCACAATTAATTGATTCAAATGCGTCCGAATCAATTCAAAGAATCGAACTCATTGAATCAAATAAATATTTCTTTGCGATGATTATGTCGACTTCTGGCATGGAATAAATATTTTGTTCAGTTTAGTGGATATACCTTTATATTAAAAGAATATTTTTTAAATTTAAATAATACTTGCATTGTGTTGATTACAATAATTGTTAGAATGCAATAAATATTTATTTAATTGAATGAATATTCATTTATCTTCAATTAATATTTCTTCAATTTAAGTAATTATTTCGTTGCAATTATTATATCAACTTTTAGCTTGCAATAAATATTTCTTTCAATTTAATGAATATACATTTGTATTGAAAGAATATTTTTTACATTCAAACAATTTTATTATTGTGTTTATTATGATAATTGTTAGAATGCAATAAATATTTGTTTAACTGAATGAATATTCAGTTATCTTGAATAAGTATTTCTTCAATTTAAGTCATTATTTCGTTGCAACAATTATATCAACTTATAGTGTTAAATAATTTTTTTTTCAATTGAACGAATATCGATTTATCGTGAAAGAATATTTTTTAAATTTAGATAACTGTTTTATTATTATGGTTTTGACAGTTATAGCATGAAATAAATATTTCTTCAATTGAATGAAAATTCATTTATCTTGAGTGAATATTTTCTTGACTAAAAAAAAATTAACTTATTGCTCCAATGATGTATGAATTATTCGATTCTAAAACATATTTATCCATTTCAAGGAATCGATTTCATTGGACTAAAGAAGGAGTTCTTTAGGCGCCTAAAACGTAATCAATAAACCTAGATTCCTACCTTCTAGGAAATCATTTCTTTGTCTTGATATTTTTCGCATTTAATGCGAAGAAATATTTACTCATATTAAAGAAATTTCACACAAAGAAATCATTTCCTGGAATTAATGCGTGAATCTTTCTCATCTAAACAATATTAACTGAACTGAACTAAACAATTACTTGGTCGAAAGAAAAAAAACCAAAGAAACGCATTTCCTTGAATCAAGAAAATTTTTTTTTCAGTGTAGTTGGTTTTGAAAATCCTAGACCTTCATAACCTCTCAATCGGAACGTGATAATTGGATTACCGTAAAAACAGAGTTTTATAAACCTCGAAATTTAATGAAAACCTTATTAAGTCCTGCTGTTATCTTCATTAGCAATATATTATTTATATTTGTTTAGTTTCTTGAAAGAATTTTTCGCTATTAAGGTCTGATTGAAATATATCTGTCGAAAGTCGGTACATAATTACATTTTCTTTTCTAACGCGAAGAAAGGTTTTAGGCAGGTACTCGTGGTAAGAAGATTTGTTGAAACAATAAAACTTGCAGTTTCTAGCCAGGGTCTTTCTAAATACCCTACACTTATGCACAACATACGTACAACTTAGACTCGAATAGGTAGGAAGCAAATTCCTAACCGAATCTTTCACAAGATTTGACTACGTGCATTAAAGTATTAATTGGTGTGATTATTTTTTCGAACTTGATACTTTTGCAGTCTGTTTGGTACTGTTTGAATTATCGATAAGTGACAGCTACACTTCGCTTTACTTGTAATGTTTTCAACAAACAAGAAAGGCAAAAAGTTAAGTATAATTATCTGAACCAACTTTTTTGGAGTGAGATCCCAAGTTGTTTCTTCTATGTTTTCTTCGACCGCTGATATAATTAGTACGTAATTTTTTTTTTTTAACGACAGAAATGGAAACTTTCCTGATGAAGGCCCGCAGTGAGAGCCGAAACGTAGAAAATAAAACGATTTTTCAACAACTGTAATCGTTTCTTATGTTTTTTTATTGATTGGACCGTAAGACCGAAGAAAGATAAGTTTTTAAACTTTCAAATTTTTAATTATATCAACGGTCGAAGAAAAGATAGGAGAAACAACCTGGGATCTCGCTCCAAAAAAATTGGTTTAGATAATTATATCTGTCAAGGTCAGTAACCAAGGAAGGATGGGTTACTTGGTGTATATTGCGAACAAGTACGTCCAAAGCATTAGATTGGAACTTGGAAACTGGATAAACGTCCAAAGAAGATTAGTTCATCTTAAAGAGCAACGTACCGTCTTAATAAGATGCCAAAATGAAACCTTAATTCCCGTACATATTCAAAATCACACAAATAAAATTCAATGAAATAATTTACACTATAAAGTTTTACCTAAATTTCAAAAGACTAAATTGATTTTTCAAAATAAATGTTTAAATTGTGAAGTGAATAACACGATTGAAAATATTCAGGATTTAGCTCATCATGATAATTACATAAAGTAACCTTTTTATGCATAACATAATTGACTAAAAATGTATCTTTTTGACACTACGTAATTTTTTTTTTTCTTTTTTTTTTTTTTTTTTTTTTATCGACAGAAATGAAAACTTTCCTGGTGAAGGCCCGCAGTGAGAGCCGAAACGTAGAAAATAAAACGATTTTTCAACAACTGTAATCGTTTCTTATGTTTTTTTTTATTGATTGGACCGTAAGACCGAAGAAAGATAAGTTTTTACACTTTCAAATTTTGAAAAAGTTAAATGTTCCTTAAGTACACAATTTGTCGCGTTTCCGTAGTTACAAGGTGGGCACAAAATATAATCCTGCTTGAAAATGCTGTACTTGCCTTAATATAGGGCTATATGGGCTTTAAACGCAAAAAATAAAAGGCTCTGTTGCCTACTGTGACTCCCTTGCTGTAAATATACATTAAAAGTTCAACAGGTATTCACGTAAATCTAGGATTTGAACAAAGAACAAGGCTAAGAGCACAGCCTTCTCTTTTTGATGTTAGGCCCGAGTCGACGATTTAAAGAAGTATATATAGGTTTATATCAGGTACAGTGTAGATATGTAAACGCATATATAGGGTATCATAACTAACATAAGTCGCTGTTAGTGAATAATTATAGAAAAACCAGGTGGTTATGAAAGCTTAATATTTAATATTTTTTCTGGAACCGCGAGATATGTAGAGAAATATTTATTGAACAATATAAGAATAGGGTTAAGAAGCAGCATTATTCTGTAAGATTTTCGTAACACATATGTAACAGTGTTACGGTGCAAAATTTGTTCTGTAGTCGTTCTGTAACAAATCTTGAACAGCGTTATATTAAAAAAAATATTTTTAGAACAATTTAGGAGCAGAGTTACAAAGAGACATTGTTCTTCAATAGTTCCGTAACAATTCCAGAACGGTGTTACAACGTTTTTACATACAATGTAACAATTCTGTAACAGTATTACAAGGACATGTGACCAAAAAAATGGTTTTTGTCTTATTGCTGTACTTAGTTCATATTTTAAACAACACAATTTCGCGCACGGTCTCCTACATATAGAATCGCTCGCTTAAACCCGTTGAAAAATTACACTCGCTGGAGATTCGAACCCTACCTAAACTACCTAACCCGTATGTACCTAGCCGATGCGTTAGACAATTGCGCTACTGAACCGCTTGAACGTTCGTGACATAATCTCGATCATCTCAGGAATATATTAATTATTTTTTGATTTTAGACATATTATAAGAAGGTGGGTTTCAAAAATGGAAAGGTGAAAATTTGAAAACGAAATGTTGTAAAATAAAATATTTTCTTCTCGGTTGGCCGGAATTTGAGCGATATTTACCCCTGTCGTCGGCGTATTCTTATCCAGTTCACGTAACTCAGGGGCTGAAATTAAATTACAAAACGAATTATATGCCCTCTATAAGACTCCTCCTCCACCCCTGTAACGAACCGTAACTAAATATTTTCAACCCCACCCCCCTCTTCATAATGTACATTAGTTTTAGTTTCCAGAAATTGTTTTCTAGTTATTGCTAGTAGAATTAGTCAGGGTGTTCCAGTACTTCATTTTTAAAATTCGCTGACTTTTCCTTGAATAAATTTTCATTTTCCTTTATCATTAATGTTCAAATATCAGCATTTCAATCTAGTAATATTCTTAAAATAGTAAGTAAGTACACCATTAAGACATTTCCCTTTCAGGGTAGGCGTGACACTACCCGATTTGGGTAGTGTTTCTAGGTGGATAGTTTCTTGTAGTAAATAACTACAAGTGTGAGCTCACCACACCCACGATGGGCCAACAGCAGGCAGTATTCTCGAATGGTCACCCATCCAGGTACGAACCGCGCCCAACGCTGCTTAACTTCAGTGATCTGACGAGAACTGGTTTTTTCAGCGTGCTACGGCTGTTGGCATAGAATCTTTTATAAACGGAATAAAACAGTATTTCAGATAAAAATTTCAAATTTTCAAATTTATTAATTCTTTTAAGCAAAAAAATATCTTTTCCAGTCTAAAAGGTGAATTTTTAACAAAATACTTGAATTTTCTACAAAATAATTAAATTTTTAAAATAATAGTTAAATTTTCAACTTAAAGTCGAGTTCGTCACTGTCCCTACCTGCTCTAATTTTTATTACCTTGATAAGGGTGCTGTATGAGCGCCGAAATGTTGGTAAATATTATGGATGTTTTTGTGTTGTGATTTGATAATAATAAAAATAAAAAGACGAAAGAAATAAAAAAAGAGAAGGAAGGGGAATGGGATGGTTGCCTTCTCATTTTTCTTTCCTCTTTTTTATTTTTTGTCCAAGGAAAAAGGAATTTTTTCCTTTCTAATCACAACAGGAGCATTTTATGGTTGTTGTCCCAATTTGGTCGTTGGATTCTTGTTTTTATTTTCAGGAATTCTATACACTAACTTGAGTATTGGACGTTAAATAGCATTTTAATCGAATTTAAAATTCCTAAATTGAATTTAGCTGACTTGGATTGGAGGTCATTTCTCCCTTGGGTCTCAGGTGTCTAGGAGGGAGCATCGTTGGTTCGTCACTGTTCCTACCTGCTCTAATCTTTATCACCTTGATAAGGGTGCTGAATGAGCGCCGAAACGTTGGTAAATATTATGAATGTTTTTGTGTTGTGAGTTGATAATAATAAAAATAAAAAAGACGAAAGAAATAAAAAAAGAGAAGGAAGGGGATTTGGTTGGTTGCCTTCTCATTTTTGTTTCGTCTAAACATTTTTTTTTTAAATACAATAGGAGCATTTTATGGTGGTTGTCCAAATTTGGTCGTTGGATTCTTGTTTTTATTTTCAGGAATTCTATACATTAACTTGAGTATTCGACGTTGCATAGGTCCCAATTTGGTCGTTGGATTCTTATTTTTATTTTCAGGAATTCTATACACTAACTTGAGTATTGGACGTTAAATAGGATATTCAATTTGATTTTAATCTAATATAAAATTCCTAAATTGAATTTAGCTGACTTGGATTGGAGGTCATTTCTCACTTGGATCTCAGGTGTCGAGGAGGGAGCATCGTTCGTTCGTCACTTTTCCTACCTGCTCTAATTTTTATTACCTTGATCAGGGTGCTGTATGAGTAGTGATGGGCACTGCTCGGCCTGACTGTGGTAATACCTTACCTGACCGGTAATGTCCAGTCATGACGGTAAAAGTTGGTAAAACGCGGTCAGACCCAAATATCTCCAACAGGAAAGTTTTTTTTTATAGAAAAAAGTGGTTTAGTTGTTAGGAGACCCCGTATGCTAAACTTGTATAAATAGTTCTTCGGTTCTAAATGTTCCAGTTATTCTCAAAGTTATAAAAATGCAAAAAAGCTGAGCATAGCAGACGACACTGTTCACAGTTTCGCGCGAGTTTCGAGGGGAATTTGAAAATGACACTTTACAAATTGACAAATTACATTGAAAATCTGTTGCATTTATTAAGTAATATTTTTAAAATAATATTTAGTAGTGTGCTAAGTTATTTTGAATATCATTTCAATGAATATAACACTTAAACATTAAGTTAAGTACTGTGTATCGTATAGGTTATATTTCCTAAATCAAAATACTGTTTTTTTGTTTTTAAATAACATAAAATTGATAAATAATTATTATGAATTTAGATTTATGAGTAATTTGTGTAAATAATGTATTATTTTTATTGTCATTGTTACCATTTTTAATTATAATAATTGCCTTATTGAATTTCGTCACATATAAATAATAACAAATAATAAATTATTTACACAAATTACTCATAAATCTAAATTCATAATAATTAGATATCAATGTTATTTTATTTAAAGACAAAAAAAACAGTATTTTCATTTAGGGAATATAACCTATACGATACAAAGTACTTAACGTAATACTTAAGTGTCATATTTAATGAAATGATATTCAAAATAACTTAACACACTACTAAATATTATTTTTAAAATATTACTTAGTAAATGCAACAGATTTTCAATGTAATTTGTAAATTTGTAAAGTGTCATTTTCAAATTCTCCTCGAAACTCGCGCGAAACTGTCAAAAGTGTCGTCTGCTATGCTCAGCTTTTTGGAATTTTTATTACTTTGAGAATAACTGGAACATTTAGAACCGAAAAACTTTTTGTGCAAGTTTAGTATAGGGTATGTCCTAACAACTGAACCACTTTTCTGTATAAAAAAACCTTTTCTGGTGGAAATATTTGGGTCTGACCGCGTTTTACCAACATTTACCGTCATGACCGGTCAGGATTGGTCATCACTGTGAAATACCGAGCAGCGCCCATCACTATGTATGAGCGCCGAAACGTTGGTGAATATTATGAATGTTTTTGTGTTGTGATTTGATAATAATAAAAATAAAAACGACGAAAGAAATAAAAAAAGAGAAGGAAGAGGAATTGGATGGTTGCTTTCTTATTTTTCTTTCCCCTTTTTTATTTTTTGTCCAAGGAAAAAGGATTTTTTTTTCAAATTACAATAGGAGCATTTTATGGTGGTTGTCCAAATTTGGTCGTTGGATTCTTGTTTTTATTTTCAGGAATTCTATACATTAACTTGAGTATTGGACGATGAATAGGATTTTCAATTTGATTTTAATCTAATGTAAAATTCCTAAATTGAATTT
>CAKNYM010037910.1:0-25937 GCA_932195095.1 Andricus curvator | reverse complement strand
GACCAAGAAGCGAACTTTTGAGAACGGTAAAAGAACCGAACGCTAAAAAACGACTCAGAGTGTATGGCTTCATGTTTCTGTTTAATATTTGAAAGTACATTTTTTTAAACCTTCTTGTGCAATTTTGTTGCGCAATTTGGTTTTTCAAAGTTTATTTTGGTTTAAGAAATGTACTTTCAAACGAGAAAATATAATCGCGTTCTTTTTAATAGGGGCAGATTTTCTACCGCGAACCTTGATTTGATATCATAATTTAAAAAAAGGGTAAGAACAACAACATTTTTGCCTCGCGTTCCAGTCTTGCTTCTAGTGTATGTTAAATACCTACAAGATTTATTTTCATGGAAAACTCTTTTCTCATTTTTCAGTTTGCCCACTACACGTAAAACCTGAACCACTGGACGTAAAACCTGAACCTTCAGGCGTGAAAACTGAACCACTAGACGTGAAACCTGAACCACTAGAAGTAAAACATGAACCACTAGAAGAAAACCCTAATCTCCCTTACAGAGTGGTTCGAATGTTCCAACATAAGCTTCCTGGTGTTTTGGCCGAATATGATACTCTTGTCAAAACTCCAGGCGGAACAACTAGAAGAAAAGCGTTTCATCCAGTGCAACGTTTTTTAGATGTAGTCATAAAGGGTGATAGAATCGTTGGAAGCGCAAACCACGAACGTATCCTTGAACCAATAATGACATATTTCGATCAGGGTCGCGGACGGCAGTGGACTACAATGAGATTCAGACCTTCACCACAGCCAGCCGATGATCCTCGAATAATGCTTGGTAGAGAAGCTAATGAATTAGGTATGTACTTACGACTGCCAGCCAACACTATATTTGAAAGCCCTCTACGAAGAGACGTACCTCCTCACCGCACAATCATGCACGTGGATAAAAAATTTAACGTGATCGAAATTACTTACGAGAACTTGTAAATCCTCAAACTGAATTAAAGTGCATAGAAATCCATTATATACTTTTTTACATTCTCATTCTAATGAGAAGGTATTGGTTTTATGTAAAATTTGACATAGTCGGTTTTCATCAAATCTCCACGTTTTGAGACCCCCTGAGCTAGAAAAAACGATTTTTACGAAGGTGTCTGTCTGTCTGTAGTCTGTAGTCTGTCTGTCTGTCTGTAGCCACGATAACTTTCGAAAAAATGATCAGATTTGATTGAGCTTTGCCACACTTCTTTATGGCCGAAAAATAGAGAACGAGTTCGTTAACCAGCTATTTTGGATGAAAATCCAAAAAGTGAGCACATTTTGAAAATTTTTGAGACCACTTTTTTTGAAGATTTGAAAATTCTATGGACGGTTATTAGTAGTACGCAAAATGACGAACAAAATATTCTTATGACTTTTCGTGATAAAAAAAAATTACTGGAGTTATAGCATTTTCAAAATTCCAAAAAACAAACGAAAATGAACATTTTAAGCCGAAAAACGCACGATATGAAAAAAAGTCAAGAGGAGAAAAACGTTGATTCCTGACACCCTATAATATTTTCATAACAACTTTTTGAATTTTTTGAAAAATAAAAAATTCAAATTTTGATCGCACAAAAAATTAATGAAAAATCAAAAAAGCCATTTTGCTGTCAAACTATGCAAGATACCAGAAAATATCATCTAACCAAAATTGTGCACCTAAAAAAGATCTACAAATTTCTTATCATTCACTTTTTGATTATGACGCGTAGTTTTTGTTTTATTCGTAAAAAACAGCATTGAAAATAGAAAAATCAAATTTTCAGACGAATATTACCAGCTACGAAAAAATGACCGAAACAAAATTTGTTCATCCAAGGAAGAGGTACAAATTTATTGTGACTCACGTTTCGATAGGATGCGTGGTTTTTTTTTTATTCGTGAAAATAACATTGACAGAAAAAAAAATCTAATTTTTGAAAAAACAATGCAAGGTACGAAAACATATAAATGAACACAAATTGTGCATTCAAAAAAGACTTACAAACCCGTAATCAATTTTTGTGGTAAGAATATATTGAAAATGAAAAAATTAACTTTTTTGATAAACGGCACAAGCTAAAATAAAATGTTAACTGATAAAATTTGTCGCCTGAATTTTATCATTACTTTTCATTTGAAATCAAATACAAATTTAGTAATTTGTATAGGAAGAACATATAACACGAAGCACAAAGTGCGCGCTCAGTGTATTTACCAAATCGCACGCCGTAAGTGCGCTCAAACTTTTTTGTTTCTATCATACGGTTCAAATGATTTTCAAATCAAATATCGAGCGCGAAGCGCGAGTGTCTGGATGAGAATGTGTTCCTTAAGGTCGATAGAACCTTGAGTAAATAAAGTTCCTTTTCAGTCTAAAATAAAAACATATTGAACAATCACTTAATATGTAGAGGTTTTGATAATTTTATAATATTTGCAAACAAACTTTTTCTTTTCATCGAAGTCGAACACGAAGTTGAAAAATCTAGAGCAACCGAGCGTAAAGCGCGATGTAGATACGCCCGAGCGCGTAGCGCGAGGTGAATACATAATCGAGCGCGAAGCGCGAGATAAATATATGATCGAGCGCGAAGCGCGAGATCCAACAGTCGCGCGCCCTAGGCGCGCTCAAACTTGCGAGCGCAGCGAGCCGCGCGCGAAGCCATAGTTTCCGAAATATCAAGGTTTAAATGCTTAAATACGGTGGCGAGTACATACCTCACAGGTTGTGCGAATTGATAAATTTATGTATCGAGACGGGGGAAGTCCCAGACGATTGGAAAAAAGCGATTATCGTACCAATATACAAAAGAAAGGGAGATAAAAGCAACTGCAGTAATTACAGAGGTATCAGCCTTTTAAGTACCGTAAGTAAAATATACTCAAAAATACTTATTCGTAGGGCAATGGAAATCACAGAAGAAAAGATATGGGAAGTCCAAAGTGGATTTATAACAGGAGGATCATGTATAGATCAGATATTTAGCCTAAGACAGATCAAGAAAAAAGCTTGAGAGTAGGAAAGAAAGTTTTCTGTCTATTTATTGACCTAGAAAAAGCATCTGACAAAGTAAATAGAAATAAACTTTGGGAAGTCCTTAAAGAGTACGGAGTAAATGGAGGACTCCTACAAGCAATAAAATCAATATATACAGGTAGTAAAGCGAGCGTAAGAGTAAATGGAAAACTGAGTGACTGGTTCGATATTATACAAGGCGTGAAACAAGGATGCGTTATGTCCTCGTGGCTATTTATCATATTCATGGATGAGTGTCTAAGAACTGCCCTCTCCGACGAAGAAGGTGTAGATCTCCAAACAGTCAAGGTACGTGGGTTAGCTTTCGCAGATGACAAGATTGTTATGGCAGAATCAGTCGAGGACTTGCAAAGAATGTTGAATAAACTTCATACAAGCATGAAGGACATGGGACTCAAAATTAACGTAAATAAAACAAAAATCATGGTGTTTGAGGGAAAGAGTGAGAAAACAATGTGCAATATTATCCTAAATGATGAGAGATTAGAACAAGTTGACAAGATCGTATATCTGGGTAGTCTCTTCACTAGCGACGGAAAAATATATGGGGAGTTAGATAGGGACATAAATAAGGGTAAGCAGGTTATCGGTAGAGCAGGGTCCATCCTAACAAATAAAAACATATCCAAAAAATCTAAAATGGACCTGTCAAGAGAAGGACAGGAGTAAAATTAACGCGATTGGCATGAAACCTCTTCGCACAATATGCGGAAAAACACTGATGAACAAAGTCCGAAACGAGATAATCCTCAAAGAATGTGGTGCAAAAGAGACAATAGTTGACCCGTGGGTAAGAAATCAGTTGAAAGATGAACGACTGACCAAACAAGTGTATAAAGGTAAAGTAAATGGCAGAATGCCCAGAGGTAGACCGCCGAAAGAATGATTAGAATCTGTAAATGAGACATTAATCCGAAGAGACATAAGAAGCCATAGAAACACAAGAGCTTGCATGAAAAAATGCATGGACGTGAAGGAAGCTAGAGTAGTATGCCAGGACAGAAAATTGTGGCGACAAATTGTTTGTAAACAGAGTGACAATAGAATGAATGACGCCTGAAACAAAGACCTTGGATTCTAATGGGCCCAAGTGGGGAACCATACATAACAATTTTGTGAGGCTCTTCACTTGGGGTGATCGCTAGAGAGATTGATCAGCAACCTGGGTCGGAGCAGTGTTGCGGAATAAACGTGTCATTTAAATAAATAACACGAGAATTCCAGATCAATCTAAATTGTCTATACCTAACACCTAGATACCTATCTACCTCATACCTATATACCTACCTACTTTATACCTATATACCTATATATACACTACTATTTTCCAACCGAGCAAGTGACGCCTACCCCGAAAGGAAAATGGCCTAATGGTATAATAATAATAATAATAATAATAATAATAATAAGTACGCTGAAGCGCGAGATTTTATCAGATCCATTTTAACAGATTTGTTTGACCTCTCCTTGTGAAATACAATTTCGTTTGTACTTCGAAGTCGAATCAAGGCGTTGCACAATGAGGTAAAATCTGTAAACGGGATTCAAAATAACTTTCAGGCCGGCACTCGGGACCAATTTGGATTTTTTCATTCAGGAAAATTCAGTTTTAAAGTCATCTGTGAGCTTTTTGTCTGTTTGAATTTTTATGTTAATGTAAACAGTAAAGAAAAAGTCGTTTTTTGAATTTTCTCTCTAATATTCTTTAAAAAAATTGTCTATATCCGCATCGTTGGATTTGATATACGTGAGTGTGTAGATGAAAAAAATGTGTGGACTTGTGAACTTAATGTATTTTAACTATAGTGCGATTTGGCATAAATTTTATTTGACTGAAATATATTTCAGTCAAAAGAGAAATTTGAGTGTATTTTTAATTACATACATACATTGATTAGCAGTTCGAACTCGAAAGTTCATTGCCTCACTACCCGATTCGGGTAGTGTTTCTAGGTGGATATTTACTACCAATGTGGGCCCACCACACCCACGACGGGTCAAAAGCACGCAGTATTCCTAAACGGTCACCCATCCAAGTACTAACCGCGCCCAACAATGCTTAACTTCAGTGATCTTACGAGAACTGGTGTTTTCAGCGTGGCATCGCCGTATTTTTAATTATTATTATTAATTATTATTTTTATATGTAATTTTCTAACCGCCGATACTTACCAGAGAAAAACATTTTCTCATTGTAAATTGCGTCTTTACCAGAAATTATGTAATTTGTTAGAGAATTAATAAAATTGTGTTCTCAAACATTTGAAACAATTTAATTTATTTAATTCACCTGAACCTAAAGCTAACAACAAAAATTCCAGATTCTCCAAAAAATTATTTCAATTTTTCAAATTCAATAAATTGGTAATTTAATTTGAATCAAATAGATTGAGAATTTGTGAAATCAAAATTAGCCAATTAATTTGGATTAAAATATTTATAGTAAAAAATATTTAAAAGCTTTTCTCATAAAGTACCACATAGAAATTTTTCAAATAAATTTTAAAAAGCTTTTTTAAACATTATAAAACTTGACATTATTGAAGGTATAAGCAAAACGATCGCTTCTTTAGAGTCATCTGGAACTTCTGTCATCTCGATACATAAATTTATCAATTCGCACAAGTTGTGATGTATGTAATCGCCACCGTATTTGAACATTTCAGCGTTAATACTGTCGAACACCAGGAGCCTTACCATTCTTTAAGTTCTTAATTATATCTCTAACCTCAGAGGCACAGATTCTCTCAATAATTCCTTGAAAAAGTCTCTCAAAGCGTCTAGTATCCCGTCTGTATCATATAGCATTTCATCCTGTCTATTTCTCATGCTGCCTAACTCTGAACTTCTACCTCCCCTCATATTGATCAACGCCCATTCATAAAACAATGTCTTGCTTCCTTCAAAATCGTTTTACATGTTCTTCTCTTTTTCTGTTTTGATTTTATCTTTACTTTTCTTGACTAGTAGTTTTACTTCTCTCTTTTTGTGTCTGTAATCATATTCAAGTCTATTTCTCTCCTCATCGCTATGGTCTGTGATGTTTACTTTTCTGTGATATGCTTCCTTTTTTTCGTGGGCTACTACGGAATTTTCATTATTCAACCACGCATCACCAGACATTCTTCCTACAACCGCAGTACCACACACTTTAGTCGCATTCCTAACAATGACATCCCGGAGCATAGTCGATGCGTCCTCTATATTTTTATTAGGAATTTTCACTTCATAGTCAGCTAACTTCACTTCGTTAACTGCTGAGGGGAAAACAATGGATCAAATGTTAGGGATTCGCTTCATTTTTGCCCTATTTTGTTAATATCTTCGTAAAAACTAATTTTTTATATAAGTGTATTTGAAAAATAGTTCTTAATTTTCAAGAACTATTCAATGAAATAATAAAATGTTAATAATTATTATTAATTATGAAGATATTACAAAAATAAAGTTTTATCCCATACATTTGGTCCATTGTTTTCCCCTCAGCACTCAACGAAGTGAAGTTAGCTGATGGTTAAAGTGAAAATACCTAATTGTCTATTAGCGCCTCTCATGTTGCCTTATATATGCGTTCGTTTATTCTATCCTGAAAATCTATTCGCAATTCCGGGTTCTGTAGATTCTCAATCTTAATTCGCGTTTGTTTAGTTTTTTTGGTTTTCTTTCTTCTCCATCCCTGACCTAAATTTATTTTGGAGACCAGGAGGTAATGATCAGTATTGCATTGACTTTTACTAGCTCTCTCAGTCTTTCATCCGCAACAATTTTATGCCTAAACCAAGTATTTGTAATGAATAAGCCTGTCTCTAAGCATAATCTGACTAATCTTTCTCCGTTAACATTTGTTCTTGGATCCCCAATATTACCTAGCACCTTTTCTGTATTCTAAAAATGGACGCTAACCCATCCATTCATATCTCCTAGTAGAATGATTCTTTCCCCATGAATGCAAGTACTTATGGTGTCACATGAACTATCCCATAAGGCGTCTTTTACTTCACTCCTGTCACAATCAGCTAGGGCGTAGCACGCTATGATAAATAATCTTCTGATTCCTCCTCTCATTCTAACCCACAACAATCTAGGGGATACAAATCTATTGTCCTTGACATACTGACTTACTCTCACATTCATAATCAAACCGACCCCTTGAATACAATGTGATTCACTATCTACTCCTGACCATAATTCAAGTCCGCTTTCAAACACCCTATTTTCTATGTTTCTAATGTCGCATCCTTTTTTCTTTTCTTCAGGTACACATAAAATATCTAGCTTTCTTACGCGCATAGTTTCTCGTAATTCTCTTATCTTAAGATCATTCAACCCTCTAGCCTTCCAAACACCCAGTCAAGCCAGAAGTGACAAAAAAGGACTCTGATACTCTGATACTCCATACTTTGGGTTCATTTAAAAACCATTTATCAATTTGGGTTCCTTTTCAGCAAGAGAGGTTCTTTTTTGTTGCAGCTCCTTTGGAACCAAAAATCGGTTCTAATAGAAACCATGGTTTTTTCAGAGTGACTTTTGAATGCTCAAACTACATTGAAGTACCTTAAAGTCCATTATATACTTATTTTTTCTTTCAATTCTCTGGGCCATAGTTTCAGAAAAATCAAGGTACGAGTATTTACGTTTGGATCTGTTTGACCTCTCTCTGTAAAATATAGTTTCATTTTTACTTCTAAGTTAAATCAAAACGTTACACAGTAAGGTGAAATCAATAAACGAGATTTAAAATCACTTTGAGAGCGTTATTCGGGGCGCTTTTGGATTTTTTAATTCAAGAAAATTCAATTTTAAAGATACCTGTGAGCTTTTGTTTTGTTTGAATTTTAATGTTAGTGCAAACAGCGAAAAAAGTCGCTTTCTTCAATTTTCTTTCTAATATTGTTATTAAAAAAATGGTCTATTTCCGCATCGTTGGATTTGATATACATGTGTGTGTGGATATAAAAAATGTGTTGACTTGTGAACTTAATGTATTTTAACTATAGTGTGATTTTCGATCAATTTTATTTTACGGAAATAATTTTTAATGCAAAGAGAAATTTCCGTACATTTTCAATAATTCTTATTAATTAGTATTTTTATATCTAATATTCCAACCGCGGATACTTACCAGAGAAAAACATTTTCTCATTGTAAATTGCGTTTCTACCAGAAATGATGTAACTTGTTACAGAGTTAATATAATTTAGTTTATTATTATATATTTATATATATTATTAATTAGTTCTGAAATATTTGAAACAATTTAATTTAATTCACCTGACCCCAAAGCTTACAAAAAACAGCAACATTCTCGAAAAAGTTATTTTAATTTTTGAAATACAGTAAATTAGGAATTTTATTTAAATAAAATTGCTTAAATATTTTTTAAATCAAAATTAACCAAGTAATTTGGATAAAAATATTTACGATAAAATATATTAAGAAACTTTTCCTATAAAGTACCATTTGTAGAAATTTTTGTCATAAATTTTAAAAAGCCTTTTCGAACATTATAAAAGTTGGCATTATTGAATGTATAAGTGAAAACATTTAAAAAAATTGCTGCATATAATATATTTAAACATTTCTATAGAGTACTTTATGAAAAAAGTTTCTTCATTTTTTATTGATTTAATAAGATTTTTTTCTTTACAAAAATACTTTTTCACGATTGTCCATTGATTAAATTAACAAGCTAATATTTTTATAATAGAAGTATATTTTTTCTTTAAAATACCTCTGTTGCAATTATACAATATTTTTAAATGTCTGTGATGTTATTAAACAATTATCTGAATTAGATTTAAAAAATTATATGTCCAGATATTTTTATTTAACCATTTTTTATTAAAAATTTTGTAGTTCAAAAATGTATAATTTTATCTCCAACACCTTCAAATTTCAACAAAATTCAATCATCGGTTCCGGAAGTATCAATAATTCAAAGAAATCCAACCCAAAAATTCAATATGGCGTGACTCACAAAATTTTGAAAATTAAAAAAAAATCATCTAGGCCCAAAATAATATTAAATTGCATACTGATTTAATTTAAATTTTTTTTCAATTAAGTACATAAATTGATTTTTTACTTAAAGGTTATGTAATTGAATATTGGCTATAATTTGTATAATAAAAATTTATTTATATTTAAAATACCTAGATTCCAATTATGTCATTGTATATTGATTTTTATGTTTTAAACTGAATAATTAATTACGGATTCATTTTTTTTCGCAATATTAGACTACATAAAGATTGAATTTTTTTTTTTCTTTCGTAACATGAGTTGTTTATTTACATTGAGGTTATGTAATTTAATATTGGCTATAATCTGAATAATTAAAGTTTATTTGTGTTTAATACATATCTCTCTATTATAATTTATTATTATTTTAAATTTTTGTGACCAATTGTCGATCATCAAATTCCACTTTCTCATTTTAAAGGGGAGATTCCCAGCTTTAATTTATCAAAGTTCACTTTTTTTTAAATTCACTTTCCTGAAGCATAGCGGAGAGGGACTCAATCTATCGCTGAGATAAGCATGAAAAAAGATAGGCTTCACTTATTATTTGTTCATAACTAAAAAGTCAAAGCAAAACTAAAGATTTCAGAAAAAAGGCATTCTAGGATTATTCAAATTGAATAGTATTAACAATTATAGTAATTTAGAATTTTTAAGGAAAAAACCTTATTTAATCGACTTCTTCCAGGCCATTTATTAAAATTATTGTACACAAAAATGACGTTTCGGAATCATAATTATAGTAAATTGTTCTAGAAATTAATTTTGTTAACTCTAATTAATTATTCAACTCACTATAATTTAAAACTGGACAAAAAGTGAAATTTTTTTGAAAAAACTGCAATTTACTAGTATTATTCTAAGAGAAATTTATTACAAACAATAATAAATTGTTTGAATAATTACTTTTTTTAAATTCTAGTAATAGCAAATTTGATGAGTTCTCTGAGTGTGCCTTTCTGAGGGCGTTTTAGATTCTGGCAATGCGAGTAATATTAGTGTTATATAGAGCGAGAATAGGGTGTACAATACTTACCCTATTTATACGGTTCTACGTAATGCGCCATTTCCATAAGGAGAAATTGATTTTTCATTAAAATTGCAGTGATGCTGTTGCATCAGCCAATCATTCGGACTTGTCAATAAACAATTTAGAAAAAAAAGAAAATTACAAATTACATTTTTCATTCTAATTCAAAATTCCCGCTAAGACAAATCCGACTTATACCGTCAGTGCATTTTCGTAGTACGATCAAGTACGGTTGAGCCATCAGCGCCATCAGCTCTCAGTCAGCTTTCTGCGCACTTCACGTCATTGCTACACAACTTTACTCTCATCTTTTAGCAGTTAGCGGATTTTTTCGAAAAACCAGAGACTTGACAGAGTTACTTGACGTTTTAAGCAACTACGCTCATTAGAAGAAGCTTCTTTTTGAGCATAACGAATCCGAAAATTCAAAGCCTAATTGATCTCATAACTAGATAAGGGCACGTTTGATTTATCTCCAACCTTGATAAATCGAATACAACGTAACACGTATGCGGTTGCACGTAGTAGTCGAGTCCAAGTTGAGACCAGTTCTAACAACTTGGTACTCCGTCGTATTTCAGTGTCAACGTGAGCATGAACTTTCTGCTCCAGTTTAAGTTTAATCTTTGGCCAAGAGTCTGGATTTTCTGAGAGCCATTTTGGCCCTTTCCACTAGAGATTATTGTTAAGCAATGAGGAAACTGGAATACCGCGAAACAAAGGATCTGCTGGATTATCTTTAGATTGGATATCAGGCCACTGAGCATCAGGAATAGAAGTTTGAATTTTCGAAACTCTATTGGCAATAAATACTGGCCAAGTAGACGATTGTTTTTGAAGCCATCTAAGAACGATTACTGAATCAATCCAGAAATAAACAGGAATTATAATAATCGCAAGCGTTTAATCACGTACACAGTTAACTTTGCCAATAAGGCAGCAGCACATAGCTCAAGTCTAGGAATACTCACAGTTTTGATCGGAGCAACTTTAGATTTTGCCGTAAGTAAATTTACTTTAATTCTTCCGGCCATCAGAACAACACGTGTGTATACTACAGCCGCATAAGCAAATTTAGAAGCATTGCTGCAACCGTGTAATTCAGCAGTTAAAACGTCATATCCAAGAAATACCCAACGAGGTATCAGTACGTTTGACACGAGAGGTAATTCTCCTTAAATTGTTTCCATTTTTTGACTGTGTCAGGAGGTAAATCATCATTCCATGATTCTTTAATGAGCCATAAAGATTGAAGCAATATTTTTGCAGTAATGACAACAGGTGAAAGCCACCCAAGAGGATCAAATAACTTTCCAACTGGAGACAAAATATGTCTTTTTGTGATTCTTTCTGAAGTCATTTCGATAACATTAAAACGAAAAACATCGTCCAAAGGGTTCCAAAAAATTCCAAGAATTTTGAAACCCCAGTTTTCTCCAAAGGGAAACTCAAGGTCAAAATTATAATCTGTTGTTTCAAGATCATTTAACAAATCTTTAGAATTAATAGCCAACTTACGAAGTGACATACAGCCAGATTTAGTTAACTGAATCGTTAGATTTTTTTTCTCGAGAGCAAAAAGTTTATTTTCACAACCGATAAAAACCTCATCAACGTCTGTTTCTCTTTCTAATATTGGAGCGCCTAAAGGAAAGCGCATTCTCTCATCATGGACAAGCTGACGCATAACACGATTCGCGTGAAACGGAGAACTAGCCATTCCGTAGGTCACGGTATTCAATTCAAAAACTTTAAATTTATGTTCAGGGCTTTTTCGCCAAAAAATACACTGTTATTTACGATCTTCAGGCGCTATGAGAACTTGTCGAAACATTTGTTTAATATAAGCAGTTAACACATACTGATATAAACGCCAACGCAAACTTATGGCAACTAAATCATTTTGTAACTTTTGTCCAATATATAAACAATCGTTAAGTGATTTATTCACGGAAGTAACACTAGACGCGTTAAGAACAACTCGTAATTTGGTTGTACAACTTTGTTTCCTTATAACTGGGTGATGAGGAATAAATACCCAAAAAGTTTGATCACGAGGGCGAGTGGAAGCAAAATGCGATTCACGCTCAACATCTTCAGCTGATAATATATTTTGTTTCGGAACTTCTTCTAACTTCCAAAAATTTTGCAAAGTTTCGTTAAATAACTCGATTGAGATGTGATGTACTTTAATCGTAGTGGTAGGTTCGGATTGGCTCAAGGGTCCGGTCATTAACCAACCAAACATCGTTTCTTGAGCTATCTAAGAACTAAAAGGTACTTTAGGAAGTCCTTTTTTCAAAACTAGGCAGTATACATCAACTCCTATCAATAAATCAATATTTTCGTTTGCATACGGGTAGGGATCAGCCAACTCAATGTCATGAAATTGTTTTGGCAAATCTTCATCAATAAATGAAGGCGACACGTATAAGGTATATAATCTCCGTGAGTTTAGTTGACTGTAGATTGAAAGATATAGAATAAGAAATCGATCCAACCGTTGCGCCACCAACAACACCAACTGACGCACAGACACGTTCGCGTCTCAAGCGCAATAATTGCGTTAAATTTTCCGAAATAAATGAGGATTCCGAACATTGATCCAATAATGCTCCAGCAAATACTCTTCGTCCATTCGGAGCTACCACAAAAACGCGCGCAGTAGCTAAAAACTTCGATCTCTGTTCTTTAATAGTTGAAATTACTTGCGAAGTAATCGTAGCTTCACATTTCTCATCATTGTTTTGATTCAAATTTTCAGACTTATCAACAATCTTCACATTTTTACTGGAGTTAGTATCTTGACGGTGCAAAAAACTGTGAAAGCAAGTTCTTTCACTTTTGCAATCTTTCTGGTAATGTTTACCTAAACACTTTGAACAACGAGAGCTTTTGCGAATATATGATTCGCGTTCATTGACTGATAAACCTTTGAATTGATCGCAACCTGTAATTTTATGTTCGCCTTTACCATAAAAACAAATTAATTTTTTATTCGCTTGATGAGCATGGACAGTTGACTTCTGATTCTTTAAGTTAGATTGTTTTGACTTACTGTCTGATGATTTCCTATTCACTTTCATCGCTTCTAATGCACGAATACGAGAATCTGAAAATTTCAGAAAATCCGAGAATGTGGAAAAACCTATATTTTCACTATTTCTCTTTTCCCATTCAATTATTATCGAAACTCTATCCAATTTTCTCTGTAGGTTAAAAACTAATAAAGCATTCCACTGATCTACAGGAAGACCTAAATTCGAAAGCGCTAATGTCACATCAAGAACCGAATCTCGCATGTGTTTCAAATTAACCATCACATCAGACGTTATTTCCGGTAAATGATAGAATAATTTCCAGTATGCATTAATCAGACTTCTATTATTTTGATACCGAGCTTTCAAAGCGTTCCACACATTTTCAAAATGAGTGACTGCAATAGATTGATTTTCAACAGTCGTTAAAGCTTCACCCGAAAAAACACTTTTCAAATCATGCAAACAGTGCATATCAACAAGAGCATCATTTTAAATGACTAAAGAATTAAAAAGATCGCGAACTTCTAACCAATCGGTATACTCACCAGAAAATTCTGGTATCGAGATTCAAGGATTTTTAAGACAGAAGTATTTTCTTGCTTCACTTCCCTTTCAAGCTGCTGGACATCCGAACTACCGGAAAGATTTTTCAAAATATAATCTGTACAGTCGTGGTAGGTCTGCTCCACTTTTTTAAATCGTTTAGAATCGTAGACATTTCCATTTCCATCTTCGTTGACGTCCTTTTGCAAAGAATTTGCCCTCAAAAAGGCATTAAATCGTCGAGATTTGTCCCAAAGGATTCCAAGATTGTCCAATCTTGATCTCACAGACTGAGAAGAAGGATTCTCCTTTGTTCCAACTCTTTCTATTCCATTGAAAATTTCATTAATAAGAGTTTTCTGTTTCTCCAAAACATGAAGGTAAGACATTTCAGGTGAACCCATTTTTATTATAATGAGCTTCGCCCACCATCTCAAACTTCACCACAAAACAGTTCAAAGAACCGAAAACTGAAATAACACTCAAGTTAAACGTCACTTCCCAGCAAAAATAGACAATCCATCGAATGACGAAAAAATGCAACTACAAAATGCGTCACAACCAAATTACTCAAGATGACGCAACTGCGTCTCGCGTCTCACTTATGACACTCAAGTGACTAAAAAAATATAACGACAAAAAATTCGTCACAACCAAGTTACTCAAGATGACGCAACTGCGTCTCACTGAGCACGCACAAAGAAATTCTGCATTTTCCTTTTTGAAAGATGAAAACTCTCCCTTCCTCAGCTCAATCCGTCTTGGAGGACCTTGTTTAAAAACTGATTAAAGTCCTTAAAAGAATAAAATTCGAAGAGAGTGGACTGTATTAAATTGTAGCGTTTTTCTTCGTTGTGCCGGATTTTTCCTATTAGAGCTGTTGAAGGGGAGACTTAAGTACACATTAATAAAAGAGCCAAAGAGGCTCAACAATACAAGACGGAAAAGCTCCGTACCGACAGGCTACAAGATTCGTATTACGTACTGGCCTTTGTCGACGCTTCGCTTATGGAGAGGGAAATATCGAATGCAGAATCGATCCCTCGTAAGCGCGGGCTCACTCTTGATATTTGAATTCGTTTAAAATACAATAAATGCTTAAAGTAATCTAAACAGTAAGTTTTGAGCGCTTCATATATTTCGCCATTTTTGTACACCCCGTTCCAACAGCCTTAACCTGAATGAAAAGTTACGTAGTTTATATGTATTCTAGTGCATTTTATAATAACTATTTATTTTAATAAAAAGAATTGTTTTCAATAGCCATTTTGAATTTTGCGCCAACCGCGGTCAGCCAACGCGCGACCCTAACGCAAGCGCAGCAGCTCAAGGCGCCCATATTAGCAACTCTAAGATCAGTACTTGATGAAATTTATTTTAGAATATGATCCATTTATGTTGTCTCAGTGGTTTCCTGCAAATAGCCTTCTTCCTATATCGCGAGTATCGAAACATAAACAGTCAGGACCGCGTAAACCGTTTCCATAATATTTCGCAATATACACGACTGAGTACTCGCAGACTGCGGCCTTTCCGAAGCAATAGTCGCAACCGTCTCTCTCGCTGCGCGCTGAAAAACTGCGTGGGCCAGCATTTCTAGGAATTCCTAAACCGCGAGTTCCTAGCCCGAGAGTCTGGTGGACATTCATAATATTGTACAATTCCCTAATGCGAATGTCTTCGAGGACCTAGGCTTCAATGTGCATGCAGTTGGTCATGCCTTAAACGTGACATCACGGCTTTAGTTTGGATATCAAGTTAGTCATGATTAACCTAAGACTTGCACCACTAAGTGCAAATTTTATTTTATGTGACTAATACGCACTGTGAAAGGAAAAGAAATAAAGAATGAGTTAGAAAAAATAAACTCGATTCGAACAATGCACAAGTCTAAAACAGACGTATTTTCATTGTCTTGTTTTTATAATTAAAAAAAAATGCGCATCCTATGAAAAAAAAACAATTTTGTTATGATACATTTTATTGCAGCTTGTGTCGTTTTTCCATAAATTAAATTTTTTTCATCTTCAATGTTTTTTTTATGATTTGAACCAAACATAAGCATCCTAGCGTAAAGACGTTCTAAGAAAATTTGTAGATATAATTTAGGCGAAATATTTTATTTGAAAAAATGTTATTGTAGCTTGTGTCGTTTTTCCAAGAAGTTAATTTTTTTATTTTAAATGTATTTACAACAAAAATCTATAACAAATTTGTAGATATTTTTTGGTTGAACAACTTTTGTCTCTTCTTTTTTTTCGTTCCTTGTGTGGTTTTACCAAAAATCGAATTTTTTTATTTTTAATGCTATTTTTTACGATTAAAACAAAAACTACGCTCCTATCAAAACATTATTTATGAAAAATTTTTATAGCTCTTTTTTTGGTGAGCAACTTTTGTCGATTAATTTCTTGCATGGCTTGTGTCGTTTGTCCAAAAATTTAATTCTTTTATTTTTAATGTAATTTTTTACGATTAAAACAAAAACTACGCATCCAGTCAAAAAGTAATTGCTAACAAATCTGTGGATCTTTTATGAATGCACAATTTTTTTCGATTCATCTGTTTACGTACCTTGCGTCATTTTCCCAAAAATTTTATTTTTTTATTGTTAATGTTATTTTTCACGATTAAAACAAAAACTACGCATCCTATCAAAAAGTGATGATAACAAATTTATAGATTTTTTTCACATGCATAATTTTTTTCTTCTCAACTTTTTTCATATAATGCATAGTTTGACCGCAAAATGGAATTATTTATTTTTCATTATTTCCTTGTGCGATCAAAATTAGAATTTTTGATTTTTCAAACAAATTCAAAAAGTTGTAATGACAATATTTTTGTGTCTTTAAAAAGCAACGTTTTTCTCCTCCGGATATTTTTTCATATCGTTCGTTGTTTGGCTTAAAATTTTCATTTTCGGTGATTTTTTTTTAATTTTGTAAATGCTATAACTTTTTAAATTTTTATTCAAAACGGCTGGCTGTCGAACAGACACACACACAGAGAGACATATTCGCAAAAACTTGTTTTTCTGGTTCAGAAGGTCTCAAAACGTGGACATTTGACAAGAACGGGGGAGGGGGTCTTTTACACAAATCTAATACCCTCTCTGATGAGAATCTAAAAATATGTTTTTTGTAACGCACTGATTGTAAGTAGTGAATAGTGATTGGACAAACTTGAATTTATGAGTTGCCATAAATGACTAATGAATTACCATAAATTACTGATCAATAACCGAAAATTTTGAAAATTTTTGGATACCTGAAATTTCCGGTAATTTAGCAATTCTCCAAAATTACCATAAATTTCCGAAAAATTTGTTTTTATTGTTTCTAAAATCGAAACTTTCTCTCATTTGTTACAAAAAATATCATGTGTAACAGGTGCTAAAAGTAGACAGTTGCAACTCTTGCGAAGTTTAGAGTACTTTCCATCGGCTTATCTTCGGCTCGCCTCCAACTCGCCTACGACTCGCCTCTGGCTCGTACAGCAAATTTCACACTCGTGTGGAACTGCCTACTTTTCGCACTTGTAGCACAATATACTATTAGTCACCAACGTAAAATCGGCAGGATGATTGGAGCAAAAAATGATTCAAATACCCTGTAAATTCCAGATTTTCCGTTCTTCTTTCTAACAAGATTCATCTGGAAAAATTTGAAAAACCTCCAAAGGGTCAAGTTTTGAAGTAAAATTGGTCATATATTACAGGATCAAGATGTAAAGAGAAGCTCAAATTTTTCATACAACTAGAAAATTAACCGTTTGTGCTAAATTTTGGTTTTCAAAATTATTATTCAAATATAAATAATGCAATGAAAATATTGTTATGGACCCTGCCTAAAAGTACCTATATACATATGAGCTAATCAATACAATGTGTAATCAATATAATGTACGCCTGTAATTGCGCATATACTTTCTGGTACTTTCCATACATAGAAGGTTCTAGAAGTACTGCCATATATAAACCGCCCATTTGGGTCGGTTCCTCAGTCCTCCTCCTCGATCTACGGTAGTCATAACAACAAACTAGTCCCTTGTAATCAGTGTAATATTAAATAAATAGTGAATATAACTACATGTTATATATCATTTGGCGATCCTGACCCGTGACCCATTAAATTTGGCTATCCCTGCCAGTATAGTCCTTCAACGAAATAATCAAAAGAAGGCTATCATTGAGACACAGGAAGAGATTTCTACGAAAATCGAAAAAGACGAGGAGAGTTCCACGGAACTCAAAAAGACTCCGGATCCACCCACGGGCGACCCGAAAACCAAAGAAGAAAGAAATTTTGAAGAGGAAAAATATACCAAAACACAGTTCAGGAAAAGAGAGAAATATAGCTTGAAAATGGAAGAAAAGGCAGCTGTTAAAAAATACGTCATGAACCTACGCGAGGAAATTCCGAGCCAAGTAAGGCCAATGAAACCCGAAAATCTAAATGAAGCATTGGAGGCAGAAATATGGATTAAGGAGAAAAATAAAAATAGAATAATGAAACCAATTATAAATAAACCTATAACTCAGTTTTCTCGACCACAAATACTAACATCTACACCAAGGCCTCAAGTAAACACAACACCATTCAAAGTATCAAATCAGAATATGCCCTTAGTAGATAGGTTAAAAATAAAATGTGATAAATGCGGAAAATTAGGACATCTGGCGACACAATGTTATACCAAACCTCAAAATTTTCAGAATACTCGAAACCCCTAACGACCACCTCAAACTCAAGTGAGAATGACAAGGGATATGAACTTCTCAGAAAACCAAGAAGAGAAAATAGAATATCAGGAAATGACCCGAGAAGAGCAGAACGAGCAGATAGACTACGAGAACTTAGCCGAATCTCTGCAGTTAATGGACGATTACAATACATCATCGCGAGACGTCGAGACGGAAAACAATACAAACTATTAGTTGACTCAGGAGCGTCAATTAATATAATAAAAAGTTCTCATGTACCAATAAATTCCCAAAAAATATAATTTAAGAAGAAATTCCTAATGGGCAAAGATAAACACCTGTCAAAACAAGCAACCTATATTACCTATTTAGAAAAAAAAATCATCTCTTTCACAAGTACACATCGCAAGTATTTATTGTATCATATAAAGTGTCCCAGAAGGCGTCTTTGACTTCTCTCGGATCGCTATCAAATGCGGCGTAGCACGCTATGATAAATAATCTTCTGAATTCCTACTTTCATTCTAACCTACAACAATCTGGGAGAAAGAAATTCATGCTTCTTAATATGCTGATGTGATCTCTCATTCATAAATCATACTACACCTTGGCTACCATGCGATTCACTATCTACTCCTGACCATAATTCAAGTCCGCTTTCCAACACCCCATTTTATATGTTTCTACTGTCTCATCCCTTTTTGTTTGTTTCAGGTACACATAAAATATCTAGCTTTCTTAGGTGCATAGTTTCTCGTAATTTTCTTATCGCAAGATCATTCATCCCTCTAGCATTCCAAACACCCAGTCTCCATTCATCGCCTGACACTCGACCTTTACGTTTACCGTGTGTATGCATTTCGTCAATCAAAGTTTCAGTCCTTTCCGAGGTTATTTTATTGTTTGTACTATTTATTGTTTAAAGTGTACGCCCAACTACCACCTTTATGCGAGAAATTCAATTTGCGAGTCGAAATCCCTGCGAAGAGTAACTACTTAATTTGAGAATCCAAATTAAGAAGTTAGTCGTCATAGGGTGGAGAGTATAGTTATAACGGCAGTCCCGCCAAACTGCGGTGACTGGAATGGGAAGTGTGGGGACAGAACTGCAACGGAGAGAGTCATTGTTGGTTGATGTTTTATACTGAGAAAGTTACCAGCCTTCAGCAGTGCAGTATTCCCGGCCTTCCTCTAGGTACGAACAAAAAAATATATATACATATTTATATATAATTAAAAAAGGATTAAGCAACCACCGCATGGTTGCACTGGGAATAACTGCCACCCAAAAATGACACCGGCTCCCAGCAGAACCGCGGTAAATCACACCTATGGCCACGTCTCACAACCGTGAGATGGGTAGTCACAGGGCACGATGAAATCACAACGACAGGCCGGCGAAACCCTCGTGTGTCTTGAGGACACGAAGCGACCCAAGGATGACAGCTTTCTGCATCCATCTCGCAAGTGCCTTGGCATACTTTTGGCACGCGAGTATGGCTTTAAGGTTACAAACCAGTGATAGTTTCGCACCTCGGAGCGCACCGATCACAAGGACAATTAATTTAACCGAATATTTTGGGTACAGTCGTTGCAGCTCCCTTTTAAAGGTCTTGATATCTCTCCTCCTTTTCCTTCTCTTTGGTAGTGATGTAGACGACCGGAGCCGAGAATTCGATCACGAATATAGTGTGTTTCTCCAATTCCTGGAAAACGATGTGAGGCCTCGAGTGTGCAACGGAGACTACTGTCCGAAAATCGTAGTTCCAGAAAATTTGGCTCTTCTCGTTTTAGACAATTGATCTTATCTCCCTCGGAGCATTCGGCAGGGCAGGGTCGTGATCGACACCGTAAGAGCAACAAAGATGGTAATAAAGTACTTTCAGGGCTGCATTATGTCTGTAAAGATACGTCGTTCCCGCGTGAGTGGGATACCCAGATAGTATGTGTTAGTAGTATAGTATAGTTATAGTATGTGTTCTAGGTACTCAGCGTGTACATGACACGCTCTACACCTATCGCTGGGAAATTCTGGACATAAATGCGGTCACGGTATACTAAGGTGGAGATGACACCGTCCTAGCATGCAAAAATGCAACTCTCTGTACCTCAATCAAGTCCTGAAGAAAGCAAAAGTTTGCTTCTTTCACAAGGACTGTTTTTCTACAATTCTGTGGAAGTTTCCGTACATTTTCCTGTCGAGTAGCTGTTGGCGGCATTTTTCAACCTCTGCTTTCTTGACTTCGCCTTTTAGAAGTCAAACATCTAGATGGAGTTATGCACTTTTCTCACTTTTGATGTTAAAATTCAGGACAACGGTCTCGGTTGCCTGATCCGCGCCTTTGTAAAGAAACGTTCCTATCCCAATCATCTCGTATTTCCTGACCATTTTTAGGAGAGCATCCCTGCCATTTGCAACGATGTAAGCTGTACTTAGAACAATTCGGTTATGAAGACACTGGAAATTCAGAATTCTGCGTCCACTTTGACGGCGTGAGATGTATAATCGCGGAGCGGACGAATTGATATGCAAGCTCTTATGCATATATGCATGATCTTACGTGTGGCGATATCAAGGGCCGTTAGCTCGTTCTTCGTCCATTCAATCGCTCCAAACGAGATCTTCTATATATAGAAGATCTTATACAGTGTGTTCAAACAAGTTATTGGCCAATGATTCTCTGGGCCGGACAAGTTGCCTTTTTTCGGTAGGAGTATAGTCCATCCTAACACCAGCTACTGCGGAATGGGCGTTTCTCCTCAGATGTTATGAGGTTGTCGCAAAACTCCTTAAAGCGGATGATATTCTTAGACCTTATGACCTTATGACCTTCTTTCAGCTCCAGTGTTTTCGAGATCTTGTATACCTCTCTTCATCTCTATCTCGTTGGGCTTTGGTGGATTTTTGACAGAAACAGGGAGATCGCTGAAGAGACGCGACGGGCCAGCGAAAAACTGTTGATTTTCCCTGATCTATCACTCCCTCTTCTGTATTCTTCTCCTCGCGTAAGATAACTTTCGTATTTTGTCAACAATATGCTGCTTGATTGTCAGCAGCTTTGTCTTGTTCAGTGTGTTATTGTTGATATTCAGTTCTTGGGCGAACTTTCGAACCCTTTCCGTGAACGGTCTACCAGATGTTGTGTTAAGTGTAAGCGAGCAGACTTCGGCATGCCAGAGAATAGGCGCGCACATGCATAATGGGGCCGTTTCATGCCCTTTCTTTGTCTTGTGCTACTACCGCCACCGACGTAGCTGCGCGGCGGCAGTACTCACTTCACGTAGAGCTCTCGAGCGAAACACTGGTCTTATATTGCGATATTTAAATTCAGTTTAAGTTCTTGTTCTCAAATTAACTGTAGTACAAAGATTAACAGTAAGCTAGAAATAAAGTGTTTTACATGCAATACCAGTGTCTAAATTCATTTTACCAATAATACACAGGATCAAAGTTTAGTTTATCATGTTGTGTAGCCAATCACACATTGAACACGGGACGCATTCTGTCTTGCCCACCCAATCTTCTTTTTCAGTGGATGTAAGCGTCTTTTGGTCTTTTAATCCTTCGTCGGTTTTAGCCTTTGATTTGAATCAGTCAAAGCTCTCGCAGCACCATAAACTGAACAATTGATGGTCCAGAGGTCGGACTCAGAAGGTGCCTGCTTTCGGCGGTTGGTCTTAATACCGCTCCCTCTTCTTCGTCTGCGGCTTGTTCATACAGTGGTTGGGGAAGCGCTCAGCGTACGTATCCATTTTTCCGGAGGTAGTCGACTTGATTTCTCAAAGACTGATGCGAAACGTGCTGAAGCTCTGGATGTTTCTGACAGCACAAAGTGTTCGCGAACAGAGGTAATGCTGGCATCATAGCAGGCTAGCAAGTCATCCTTGAGTTGATTTGTCCACTCAGTGTGGGCGTTTCGCCGGTTCGTCGTCATGTTTCCATCTAAATTATTTTCAGATCGGCACCAAAAATATGCATCCCAGCCTAAAGATGTTCTCAGAATATTTTCAGAGATCATTTAGGCGAAATATTTTATTGAATAAAATGTTAATGCAACTTGTGTCGTTTGTCCAAGAATTTAATTTTTTTATTTTGTAATGTTATTTTTCACGATTAAACCCAAAACTACGCATCCTATCAGTAAGTGTTGATAAAAAAATGTGTAGAACTGTTTTATATGCACAACTTTTGTTTTGTCATCTTTTTTCGTATCTTGCATAGTTTGACCGCAAAATGGAATTTCTGATTTTTCATTATTTTTTTGTGCGATCAAAATTTGAATTTTTGATTTTTCAAGAAAATTCCAAAATTGTTATGACAAGATTGCAGGGTGTTTAAAAAGCAACGTTTTTCTCTTCTTCACTTTTTTTCATATAGTGCGTTGTAAATGCTATAAATCTAGTAATTTTATTTTTTATCAAAAAAAGTCATAGAAATAAATTTTTCGTCTCTTTGAGCACTACGAATAGCCGTACATACAATTTTTTAATCTTAGAAAAAAGTGGTCTCAACAATTTTGAAAATGCTCTTACTTTTTGAATTTTCATCAAAAATGGCTGGCTATCGAACCTGACCTTCAGTTTATGACACTTGCAGAGTATACCAGAGGCCAATCCAATCTGTCAATTCTTTCAAAAGTTATCGTGCTAAAAGACTAAGAATGTATAGACGCACAGACACAAGTACAGACACACAGGCAGTCACATTCGCGAAAACTTGTTTTTCGGCCTCACAAGGTCTCAAAACGTGGAAATTTGACAAAAACGGGGGGGGGGGGGGCAAATTTTACGCAAATCTAAGATCTTCAATTTTTCTCAGTTTCATCATGCACATAACAAAAAAATACGTTTTTTTAACTCTTGAACTTTAAAAATAAAATTTCAATATAAAAATCAAATAATTTCATACACTAATTGACAAATAGGTCCAGAAAACGTTGTTATTCATATTGAATTTACTGGAATTTTCTCGCTATAATAATGAAACTTCCGTGAATCATATACAACTTTCTCAAATCATATGAGATTTTCTGTAAAATCTATAACAAAATGTCGGTCATGACTAACTTGGACCACTAAGTACAAATTTTATTTCATGTAACTAATACGCGCTGTGAAATTGGAAGAAATTAAAAATTAGGTAACTATTATTATAACTGACCCGCTCAGAAATATTTATTTTGCCCAAATTACGAAGAACAAAATCGTGCTGACAGGTCGATGACCATTCAGCCAAACACACGACGGTACTCGAAATGAAAAAGAAACTGTCTCAAAATTATGACTTTCCTCTAGATACTCAAAATGAGCCTGCAAAGCTCATTCTGGTTGCAACCCAAAACTACATCGATTTCGGCGTACTTTTGAGGTTTGACGTTTTTTTTGTGTAGGCGTTTTTTTATTTTTTATATTTGTTACATTATTACAAGCGATTATGGTAATTTAAACAAATAGTCGATTATTTGCCTAGACTGTGAGCGCCGGCAGTCTAGACTTAACCCTTAAAATATAGTTTTTACCGGTTTGGCATTCACAAATTTTCTGAAATATTTGAAATTTTATCTTGAAAACTTAACTCTTTTGTTGAAAATTCGTCTTTTTCGGTTGACAATTGAACTATTTTGTTAAAAATGCAATATATTTCGACTTCGAATCTTAGAAATTTAAAGCGTTTCAT
This sequence comes from Andricus curvator, assembly GCA_932195095.1. Classification (NCBI taxonomy): domain Eukaryota; kingdom Metazoa; phylum Arthropoda; class Insecta; order Hymenoptera; family Cynipidae; genus Andricus; species Andricus curvator. The sequence goes on along the minus strand of CAKNYM010037910.1, from coordinate 1,903 downwards.
ATTGAATGCTGTAAGGTATCTATACATTATTTTTATTGGAAAGACTTTATTCCCCTATTTTCGAGAAAAGCCATCCTATTTCCACTATTTTCTCTATTTTGAGAGGATTTTGGGCTGTGAATTCTCATATATATTGACAACTTTGCTTCGGTGATAACAAAAACAGTTAATTAATATAATTAAATAAAAAGCAAAATAAAAAAATGATCAGTACATAATATTGCGACAATATAATTGAATTTTCATAATTTCATCAAAGTTTGTTCTGTAATGCAGCAGTTTCTAATGTCGCGGCAATAATTACTCAGTACAAATAATTCACAAGCTTAAAAATGAATTTTGTAACAATATTTTCAACTCTTTTCGACACGTGAAGCAAATATAACTGATAACGAAACTGCAATTCATTCTAGATTCTCTAAATTGTGCATATATTGTAAATCTTTCCTGTTTTTTTGGCTTCAAAGAGGAAAAAACCAGATTGAGCAAATACAAATATCTCATAAAAATTAGATCTTTCCTTACCAAAACATCTTACGACATGAAATAAATTAGAAGGACAAATGAGATAGCACCACAGGCTGATTGTCCAGTGGCTAAACAGGGATGTGATGCTCGGATCGACTACTTTCTAGACATATCGTCTATTTTGATGAAAAATAATTAATTATTAAATAATATAATTATTTTTTATTACATTAAAGTCTAATATATAGATTTTGCAGTTAATAAAAAATATATAAAAAAGTGTTTGTTCTCAAACAAATGAAAAAATGAGTTTCCGCAAATCTTGTACATACGTCGGCAGTCGAAATTTTGATGTAACTTAATATTATGCTGCTGTCCAAAACCGTTATTCTGTCTAGAAACTAGCTAAAATCTGAACAGTCTTCATATACTCAAATTCATAACGAACTCCTAGATAGCGCCAAGACTGGGACTAGACATCAGGAAGGTTTGAATCAAACGCGTAGCAAAACTAGTCAGCGCCAGTGTAGCGCCAGGCTAGTATTGCGTGAATAGACAGTTTTAAGAAAAACTGTACTGGCTTTAGCATGATTCAAGACTGTCACGAAATTTTTCCACGCGGGCCCGAAAATCTCATTTTTCATCTCCCCTAACCCTCCCCAACAACCCTCCTTTTTCCTCAGTCTTTTATTCCACACACCACAGAAAAAACAGGAGTGAATTTTTGTTCCGGGTAAAGATTACTCTGAAATCGCTGTAAAGATTACATTTCGTTTTTTCTGTGGCGGGTTCAACCTCTTCTGCCGGCCCTGGATAGCGACTGTATATTATATCACAAATTGCTACGCAGTTCCTTCTCGAATCTGGACTGATAAAATGAGGGTCGTTGGTATTCTCCTCTTCGGTTTGGCGTGCCACGTTACTTATATTGGTGAATATATATAATTTATTAATTATAGATTACTTCATTTATGATTTGTATCTTAAATTTGAAATTTTCAAAAATTAAATCTACAAATTACGCCTTTCAATACGACAATGCATAGAAAACCTTATCTGAATTGAGAAACATATGCGTGCTTCTTGATACTCTTGCGTGGTTAAATTGAAACCTTTGAATTATCTAATGAATTATTGAATATGTTATACAATATGCATACATAAAAAAGTGAAAGTAGACTAAACAACCAAGCAATCGAATTTTTGAAATAAAAAGTGAAAAATAAAAATATAATAATAAAACAACATTTTCATGTCTTCTTTACCTGCTGATTCTTGATTAATTCCAAAATGCCTCATGCAAATTGAGGACAATCCGGCTGAGATATCCACAAAAGGGGCTTAGAGCATAGACAATTCGAGAAAATATATATTTTTTTTTTTTGGCTGACCAAGAAGCGAACTTTTGAGAACGGTAAAAGAACCGAACGCTAAA